>CAUYQG010049860.1:0-25446 GCA_963574415.1 Tarsius wallacei | reverse complement strand
GGGCTCGGTGGCTCAGCCTGTAATCCCTCGCCTTGGGAGGCTGAGGTGAGTGGATTGCCTGAGCCCGTGGGTTCGAGACCCGCCTGGGCAGGCGAAACTTCATCTCTACAATAAATCAAAAAATCAGCCGTGCGTGGTAGTGCGCGCCTGTAGTTCCAGCTACTTTTGGAAGGCTGAGGCGGAAGGATCACCGGAGCCCAGCAAGTCGAGGCTGCGGTGGCCGGAAGTGGCCACTGCACTCCAGTCTGGGCGACGGAGTGAGATGCCAACTCAAAAAAAAAAAAAAAAAAAAAAATGTTTTTAACTGTTTTCACTACTTCAACTGAGAACTAATAAGAAAGAAATGCCTTTGTCACATAGCTGTTTGGAAAACATTTTATAATATGCAGAAAATAGCTTATGCTAATTCAAATGTAATTAGAGTCAAAGGCTGTGAAATATGTATTTTCATGTATGTCACACCTTTGTTCTCAAAAAAATAAAAATTTGTGTTTGCTTTTTTGAACTTTAAAATGTACAATTGTTGGCAAGTCCAATATTTTCTGACCTGTCACAAACAAAACACTACCCTCAAAATGCTGCATGCCCTTTCTATGCCCTGGAGCAATATTATTCTATGTTTATTATTTGGTTACATCAGAATTTCAGAGTGTGATAAACAGGTCTGATAGGTGTGTCATGAAGGCTCACCCTAAAGCTATTCTGTGGTTAGAAAATACTAATTAAACAAAGTTTGATACATTTCTTTATCACTGAATCTTTAATAAGTTAATGTGTAGTGTGACAGTCTCAAAAAGTTGCAGATATGTAGAATTTCCAAATATTTTTAATTACAGAATGTTTTCTTGAAGATAAATCTTGTGACATGATTTCCCAGAAAACATTGTAGAAAACTTTAGGTTAGATTATAACAATTTAGAAGCCTTAGAAATCTTTAAGGTGGAATTTATTTATAGATGCAAATCCAAGAACTATCTAACTGACCAATGATTACCAGAAGAGCAGACCATTTCTACAATCAGTTGACCTTTGGTGTCTGAACTTAATATCTCAGTGAAAAGGGGCTTTCAGTAAAGTCTGCAAGTTGAACGGACAGATAAAAGTGAAAATCTAGGTTTCAATCCTGAGCTTACTACTTGGTAGTTGATTTAGTTTAGGCAGGTTGCTGTCACTTTGAAATGGGGATACTAACAATGCTTAATTTGAAGTTTGTTTCTATTAGAGATAAACGTGTAAATTCTATAACATAGTTCATGGAACAAAATTATACATACATAATTTTTCTTTTCTTTATTTTATTCTGTCGTATTATGTTTTTAGAGGCAAGGTCTTGCCAACTTGCCCGGGTTGGTCTCGAACCCCTGGACTAGGCAATCCTCCTGCCTCCACTTCCCAAAGCGCTGGGATTACAGGCATGAGCCACCAAGCCCGGCCAGTTAGTCATAAGTTTTAATGGGAATACTATAATCTATAACCAAAAATTAAAACATAGTAAGTGGTATTAGTGGTGCTCTTTTTTTTTTGAGTTGGAGTCTCACTCCTTCACCCAGGCTGGAGTGCCAAGGTACACACGTTCACGGCCACTCCAGCGTTGACCTGCTGGGCTCCGGCGATCATTCTGCGTCAGCCTTCCGAGTAGCCAGAACTACAGACGTGTGCTACCACACGCAGCTATTTTTTATTTTATTGTAGAGACGAGGGTCACCACGTTGCCCAGGCTGGTCTCGGACCCTCGGGCTCAGGCAATCCACTCGCCTGAGCCTCCCAAAGTGCTGGGATTACGGGCTGAGCCACTGAGCCTGACCTACGTTGTATTTATTGTTTTTAATCTATGGACTTCTAATATGTTTGATAGCATCTTCTTCTGTGAGTCATCATCCCTCCTCTGCAGGCCAGGTACCAGTGAACTGCCTCAACCCTTTCTCAATTCATTTCTCTTCCTTGAAAACTCTTACTTCTCTCCATTTATCTAATTCTTTCTGCAATTCCTTTTTCTGATGACTTTTCTTCTGAGATGATTTATCTGACTACCTTGGGCCATTTTTATTCTTTCTTCCCTGGCATCTAATGACCCTTCTATCTAAACAATTTATTTCTTAGGCAGTTGCATGAAAAATTCTATTATTAGTTTACATTTTCCTGTGCAAGTTCTCTATTCTCAACTACATTAAAAAGTGCTTGAGGACGGGCGTGGTGGCTCAAGCCTGTAATCTCAGCACATTGGGAGGTCAAGGCAAGAAGATTGCCTGAGTCCACAGGTTCAAGATCAGCTCGGGCAACTTGGTGAGACCTCATCTCTACAATAAATCAAAAAATTAGCTGGATGTGGTGGCGCATGCCTATAGTTCCAGCTACTTGGAAGACGGAGGCAGAAGGATCACCTGAGCCCAGCAGGTCGAGGCTGCGGTGGCTGTGAGCAGTGTACTACTGTACTCCAACCTGGGCAACATAGTGAGATTCCGACTCAAAAAAAAATAATAATAATAAAATTAAAAGTGCTTGAAAGAGGAAACTCTGTCTTAAAGCAAAGTATTTCCTTTTAAATGATAGGAACTCAAAATACCCTGTATGATTTTATTGATTGCAAAATGCAGCAGTTGAAAGTTAAACTCACAGTTTATGGAAGGAAAAATGCTTTCAGCAGATACATGATCTTAACTATTACTGATGATTGATGAATAATTCTCACTGTACAAGATCTTTTTCATATGTCTGTTGTAATGCATATTCGGGAACATTGAAGGGGTTGCTATTGATTGATCAACTTTTGAGTAGCTTGTGGGTAAAGGACCAATTAATAGTCAACTCTTTAAGTCACTTTTTTATTAGTGTTTCCACCCTTCCTGGAGAAATATAAATAGAGCTAGAAGATGGCCCACACTGGATCTTCCTTTCTAAGAACAGATGGCCTCCAAACTCAAATTGTTGTCCTGAATTAAAAGAAATAGAATTCTAATGATTGAAACTCCACTTTTTAATCATTTGAGTGAAAAACATGTCTTCCTCTTGGTTTTCTCCATCTCTTTCTCATACATGCAAATTTATCTAATCTTTAACAGTGATAAAATACCTAAAGGGAGAATATTAAAGAAAAAATAATTAACCACATTTCTTACACCAAAATTGGTTTTAGATGGATACTTGAAAATAATCTTAGAAAAAACAGTGCCAGTCTAAGAAGGATGTCAATTTATAGAATGATAATCAGCAGTAATTTTATGTACATAGTTTTTCAGAGTTTGTAGGAGTAAAGTTTGTTTCCTAAATTAGGACCTCATGTCCTTGGATTCCCCCTATTTTTCTTGCTCCACACTATTTTTTCACTTAAGTAATAGAGAGCTATTTTTACTTTCCAGAATCCACATGAATCATTTTCTCTCTTCAAAATATTTCCATCTACTCCACTTCTTTAACTCAATAGTTCTCTTTCTTGACAGCACATTCTACCAACTACATAATTTTCATCCACAATGCAAAATGAAAATGAGGAGTCTTTTGTTTAAAAATTATTGAGAGTTTCAGGAGGGCACTCACAGAACATGAAACCCAAGTGCAGGGTCCTTAGAAATGTTAGGTCCTATACATCTGCGCCACACCCATGAAGTTGGCCCAAGTGCACATTGTAGTCACATAAAAATTTTTATAATGATGCTAGGGTAATCTTCAGATAAATTAGATCAGCCTCTGGGGGTGGGCCCAGGTCTCCATTTAAAAATTTTAATTATAAGAAATTAAATTTGCCGGGAGCAGTGACTCACACCTATAATCCCAACACTTTGAGAGGCGGGGGTGAAAGGATTGCCTGAGCCACAGGTTCGAGACTAGCCTGGGCAACATGACAAAATCTCGTCTCTACAATAAATCAAAAAATTAGCCGGACATGGTGGTGCATGTCTGTGGTTTCAGCTACTTTGGAAGGCTAAGGTGAAAGGATCACCTAAATCCAGCAGGTGAAGGCTGCGGTGGCCATGAGCAGCATGCCACTGAACTTTAGCCTGGGCTACAGTGAGACTCCAAGTAAAAAAAAAAAAAAAAAAAGAAATTAATTTTAATTTTAATGTATAGCCATTACTGATAGTCACTTCAAAGGCTATTTCCCTGTAACTTTGCATTGTACTTACCTATTTACTTTTCCGTGTTTCTCATGGGACTTTTATGCTTCTTAATAGCAGATATCATGTCTTATTAGTCTTTTCTGCTTTATGACATAAAACATCGCCTGAAACATTTCGGATACCTATTAAATGGATTTCGATGAATGAATGATTAAATAGATAGATACTAGTATGACCTCATTTTTAATTTTATGAGTAATATTCAAGGAGAAAAGAAAGGCAGATTTATTGGATGAGAATTTGAAAGTGATAAGAGAAAGCATCCTCTTAGAAAAAATTGAATAAAATACAATGGGATTTGGAACCTATATCTAAATGTATTCATTTTCTTAGTGAAGGTTAGTGAGACATATAATAGTTTCTACAATTCTGTGCTTAAAAGGAAAATTATTTGATTTATACTATTACTCATTAAACTTTCAGCATTGAGAAAAAGCAAGAATATAGAAAAGAGATGGGAGAATGTTTAGACCGAATTAAGGAAAAATAATTATTCCCTGCATGCATCTATCACAGTTGAATGATAGGAGAGTAAATATGTGGTAGAAGATTCCTTCTAAATACATAGTTTGTGAATGGAACTAGAACTGGAAAATAATGAGCTATTGTTAAGATGTGCTTTTGTCTGACCAAATTAATAGAATAAATGAAATTGTCCATAAGCACTAGTAAAGTGCAGTCTTAAGCATTTGCTAGTTTTAAATAGTTAGGCCTGGATTTTAACATAGCATACAATTTTTTCCATTATACTATTATGCTAGATGTTACAGTCAATGTAAGAGTATTTTATACGTAAATAACTTAATTATATAGTGTATATAGTATAAACATAGCGATTTAAGGACACACAACATGTTTTACATACTTTTTTCTTCTTGGTACAGTGTTTGGCAAACTAAGTACAGAGGGCTGGCCCATGTTTTTGTTCTGTTTTGTTTTTTATTGAAGTCAAATTTACATAATATAAAATTCATTGCTTTAACCAATTTAAAGTGTACAATTCAGTAACTTGTAGTACATTGACAATCTTATGCAAATATCACTACTGTCTAGTTCCAAATCATTTTCATTATCCCAAAAGGAAACCCTGTATTAAGCATTCATTCTACGTTCCTTTTTACCCCTAGATTCTGGCAACCGCTTTCTGTCTTTATGGTTTGCCTATGCTAAATTTTTCTGGGGAAGTAGAATCACATAATATGTGGCCTTTGTGTCTGTCTTCTTTCACTTAGCATAATATTTTGAGGTTCATCCATGTTTTAACTTGTATCAGTACTTTGTTATTTTTATGACTAAATGATACTACATTTTAAATATATACATTATTTTCTTTTTCTATTAATCCATTGATGGGCATTTGAGTTGTTTCTAAAATTCGAGTATTGTGAAAATTTCTGCTGTGCACACTTGTTCACAAGGTTTTGTATAAATACCTAATTTTTAATCCAATAAGTATACACTTAAGAACATAATTGCTTAGTCATATAGTGATTCTATGTTTAGCTTTTTGAAGAGCTACCAAATTGTTTTCAAGCAGCTGCACAATTTTACTTTCCCACCAGCAAAGTATGAAGGTTCCATTTTGTCTACATCCTTGCCACCACTTGATATTTTCATTTTTAAAATTATAACCATCCCAGTAGGTGTGAAGTAGTATCTCATTATGATTTAAATTTGCATTTCCCTAATGACTAATGATATTGAGCATCTTATGTGCTTGTAAACATTTGTGTGTCTTCTTTGGAGATACAGCTATTTGAGTCTTTTGTCCATTTTTAAATTGCATTGTTTGGCCTTTTATTAAGTTGTAATAGTTCTTTATAAACTCTGAATAGTAGGACCTTATTAGGTATATGATTCACAACATTTTCTCCCATTCTTTGGGTTGTCTTTTTTCATACACTAAAGTTTTCAGTTGTGATAAAGCTCTAAGTTCTATATCTGTCTATCTATCTATCTATCTATCTATCTATCTATCTATCTATCTATCTATCCATCATCTACCTATCATCTAACTATGTATTGATCTGTTGATCTGTGCATTTTGTTTATACTTTTGGTGTCATATCAAAGACTCCATTGCCAAATCCAAAGTCTTGAAGATTTACCCATATGTTTTCTTGTAAGAGTTTCATAGTTATAGCTTTTATATTTATGTCATTGATCAACTTTGAGTTAATATTTTGGATACAGTGTGATGTAAGGATCAACTTCATTCATTTGCATGTGGGTATATAGTTGTCCCTGTTGTTGAAGAGATGATTCTTTTCTGTTATTGTGTTAAGGATTTTTATATCTTTATTTTTGAGGGATAATGTGTTTTTTTGTGTGTGAAGTCTTTTCTGGTTTGGTAGCAGGCTTCAAATAATGGATTAGGAAGTGTTTCCTTCTCTTCTAGTTAGAATAATTTGAGAAAAATTGGTGTTAAATCTTTTTAAATGTTGGTTGAATTTCACCAGTGAAGTCATTTGGTTCTAGAATTTTGTTTGGAGGTTCTGGATTACTGATTCAGTCTCTCTCTAGATCTATTCAGAATTTTATTTCTACTTTAGGCAGTATTAGTAGTTGTGTCTTTGTAGGAATTTTTCTGTTTCATCAAAGTAGTCTAATTTTGATGTACAGTTATTTCTGTGGTTCTCTTATTATTATTCTTTTCTATTTCTATAAGTTTGGTAGCAAGGGCCCGCTTTTTAACTTGAGGTTTTTCTACTTTTTTTCTTGATTGGTATAGCTAAAGGTTTATTAATTTTTGTTGGACTTTTTAAAGAACCAACTTTTGTTTCTATTGCTTCTCTCTATTTTGTTTTGTTTTTGTTGTTCTCTATTTTATATATCTTCAAGATAATCTTTCTTTCTTCTTCTATTGATGTTTGATTTGATCTTATTTTTCTAGTTCTTTATGGTATAAATTTAAGTTACTGATTTGAGATATTTCTTCTATTTTAATGTAAACATTAAGAGCTATAAATTTCCTTAAGAAGACTGCTTTCCCTGTGTCCATTAAGATTTAATATGTTCTGCTTTTGTTTTCATTCACTACAGAGTATATTTCTCTTATAATTTCCTCTGTGACTCACTGTTCTTCTCTCAAGGACTGTTTCTATTAATTTCTTTTTTTCCTATAAATGAGCTATACTTCATTGTTTGTTTACATATCTCATAATTTTTTTATTGAAAAATTGACATTTTGAATAGAATAATATAGCAACCCTACAAATTAGATTCCTTCTCACTCAGGGTTTTTGTTATTGCTTGTTGTGTTTGTTTCTTGTTTAGTGACTTTGTTAAATTAACTTTATATAGTCTGTATTCTTTGTTGTGGGTGGTCTCTGAAATTTGTGTTTATTAAGTTAGTGTTCCCCTAGTAATTTGCTGAGGATTTCTGTATACTCCTAGAACAAAACGACCAAAACAAAACAAAATGAAACTTCCAATATTTGTAGTTCATCTGTAAATCTATTAAGACTCTCCTTCAGTGTTTAGTCAGGCAGTTTACAATTCTACCTTATTCTTTCTTCTTTCTTTCAGGGAGCTTGAAGTCTAGCCAGAGGTAAGGGCTTAGGATCTTCTCAGGTCTTTTCTGAGCATATGTTCCACCCTGGCTATGGGCATGGAATTTTAGATTCCCTTGAATACACAGGAGTAATTTTCATCTATTTCCTTACCCAGCCTTTTCTGTCTCCAGTTTTTTGATCAATCTTTTTCTTGCCCCTGCTTTTATCTCTTGCCCAGAAAGGGCTGCTAATACATCTGGCTTTAAATGTTAAAGAAAAACACAATCTGTGAAGCAACTTCTGCCCTTGGGAAACTCTATGCAGGTGAAACAAAGGCAAGTCCTTGAGCCCGTCTCTCTAGGAGCTACCACACAGGGTAAAACACACAGCTACAATCCTGTGAGCGTAACATTCTCTGCACAGGCTAAAACACACAACTACAGTCCTTTTTCCTATGATATGATTCCAGATCCAGGAATGCAGGCTGCCATCTTTGAGACTGTTATGCAACTGAGAAGTGGAAAATAGTAGTAACAGTAAATTAACATGCCACAGAATTTTTCTGCCAAAATTCTGATTTTTTTCTCTTCACAAAGCATCCCCTTGTTGTAAGTTTTTATTAGATTTCAGAGTTGCTGAAACATGGATTTTGACAGTTTTTTCTACTGTATTTATTGCTTCCATAGTTGCTTTTGCCCTGTAATGACAGAATTGAGTAGCTCTCACTACAGTTCACAGTTAAAAATATTTACCATTTGGTTTTTAAGGAAACATTTTTAGACCTTTGTTCTACAAATGGGTATACAGAATTTTCACAAAAATACTTGTTTCATGAATGAATTAATGAATGAATTGGTGGATGAATTCATGGATGAAAACATCAAATATATTTTACATTTATATTTTAACATGAGGTAATCAAATGAAGTTATCTACATGCATCTTATTAAATTTCAGATAAAAACTTAGAATGGTATCTAATGCCAAGTGGGTTGTGGCACAAAACTCGTGGATTCTCTGGCTTATTTCTAAAATGAATTCTAGAGTGGTTAGCAAAGTTTTCAAACAAAGTTTTTTAAAGAAAGAAGGGAGAAAAGAAACAGAGACATGCCAGAGTCAATATGGGTGAAAGAAACCACACTTTTTTTTTGGTTACCATCGACTGGATTTACCTTTACAATGATGCCAAAGAGGGTGGTGTCCAGGTAACCACCACTCTGGAGGTTGACATCTCTGGGCTCCTGATAGGAGGAGACAAGGGGAAGGGAGGAGAGGGCTTTTCCTGACCATATTGTCTTTTGTAGGAGACCTGCAATTCACAAGTACCTGAGCTAAAAGGTGATCTTATTATCATTTTTATGGGTGATCCGTTCAGGAGTGGTGGTATTTGACCTTCCCCCTTTGACAGGGAATCTGAAAGTTTGTTGGTTATTATTGTGCTAAACCATGAATTGAAAGGTTGGGTTGTCTTATTTTTGCATATTATGGAGTTTTCTTTGGATTTGCTAAGGGCATCTCCTCAGTAGCTACCCTGCCTCAACATCCCCCTTGGAGGTTTTTGATCCCATAATCTTATGGGGTGCTGAGGGGTAAAGGTCAGTCTTTTGTAGCTTCTTCACAGTTGGCAGCGGGCATAGTCTTGCCTAACCAGAGATAGAAAATCTGTCCTTGTCTGATCTAAGGTGTCCAGATCTGTTTTAACAGGGGCATCGTTTGCAGGCACCAGCTGGAATCCTTGCATGACCATTTGTGGGCATGAAATTGCTGGATTCTGGAAGAAACAAATTTAACCAGACAGTTATAAAGATATGGGCCAAAAATTAGCAGGATTATAATTATTGCAATAAGTCCAATAAAATAACATCCCAAGAAAACTAGGACATTTAGTTTTTAATAGTGCCCCAAAAGGTGTTTGCAAAAGAGGAGCTTCTCATGTAAAACTGTGGAGCCATTTAGCCTGTCATAAATTTTCTTTAAATCTTCTTCAACTTGCTCAGGAGCATTTATGTCAATACAGTAGGTTGTATTAATAACTGCCCCCTCCCCCCCCCCCCCCCCAGGCTGCAAGTAGAGAAATTAAGTGAAGCCAGGTATACATTTTGACAGTTTAGTGAAATGGCTGTTAGTGACCTAACCAAGGTAACTCCATTTTGTAGTAGTTCTTCCATTTTGTCTTCCAGTTCCCCCTTTCACCCCTCCTCCGTATGGCTGCCCTAACTCTTCCAGTAGGCCATAAATCATGTCCCACGATTTATGGCTTTTTTGTTCCCTCCCCTGGAGGGTTATAACATTCCTGAAACAATTCTGTCACACTATGTACTTTACACACCCCCCCCCCGCAATTGTTTAATGACTCGTACTTTGAAAAATCTCTTTTGTTCCCTACCCAGAACCAAAACTCTGTAACCTAATGGTTCTTGCTTGCTTCATTTGGGGTCAAGAGTCGCTTTCTGTCATGAGCCTGCTCTTGACCACCATCATTAAAGGATTCAATATTTGACTCTTAGTGTGTTGGCGACTCCTTACTCACAGTGTGGCTATAACATTAGGTAGTGACTTATTACCTTTTGTATAAGGGCTATGTGGTTACCAGCATAATTTAAATGATTAACTTTAATTTCTGGTCTTTATGATAAGTACTAGCTTTTAGAGTTTCTGATGTATTTTTAGACTGTGGTGGCAACGTGACAGATTTTTCTGGACTGCAAGTTGAACTAGGAACTCAAGTGAATATTATGTACAATTTGATGAGAAACCTGAAAGTGTTTGGAGACTTGCACTCATAAAAGACTTCATTGTGTAATTTAAATTGTAGAAAACAATAAAAATTAAACAATGAACAAGAGAATTTAAAACAGATGTACCACTTCCTTTTGAAACATAATTTTTTTCAGTTTCCATTTTTGTTAAAGACAAATTGTAGTAGGATTAGTTTACTTGCTTAGATTTAATATATCTTATTTGCATATAAAGTGTAATGAGATTATTTGCCATATAGGCTTTTCTGTTTTTAAATTGGCTTTGTTGGAACTTTTTTTCCCATAAAGAATTTTATATGAGATTAAACCTTAATCTTAATTCTTTAAAACAGTCTGTTTTGAAATATTATTCCAGCTGAAGCCTTGTTAAAAACAAAACAAAACAGTGTTTCCAATCACATTTTGTTAGAAAAGAAAGCAAATTCTTATTGAACTTATGTAAACAACTATACTGTTAGAAATTAATAAACAGTTCTCTTTCAATTTAGAGAAATTAGGTAGAGAGAAAAATATATAAGTTTTAAATTTTGCTTATAAGACCACACTTTACTTATTTGTGAAAAAAACTGTAAATTTCTCCAAGAAAAGAGTTTTCTTTTGACTCTGAAAAAATATAACAAATATAATTAGTAATGATTTAAACAAATTAGTTATAAAACTATTTGGTTTATATGAAAGAAGAAAAATTTGTAACTTTGACATAATAGTATTTTGACCTAACATCAGTGTGATTGATGTTAATGGTTAATTCATAAACATAACTAAGTTTTTGTAGACTTGATTATTTACAGAATTTCTTTCACGCATTCTTTTTTTCACAAGCTTTCCACATGCCATCTTAGGACATCCACATACCATTTTTTGACATGCTTGAACCTTCTATTTTTGTCCTATGCTTTCCTTCTTTCCAAACAACCATTCACTCTACTATAATTTACTATACAAAAATTTACTATACAAAATTCTTCCGTAGACAAAATTATTCTCTTTTCCTACATCCTTCTTTCTTACTAAAAACATACTTTTATACCAAAAACTTTCTTTATAGCTTTCCTTTGCTTGCTGGTTCCTTTCCTTTTTCCCTTTTTTTATAGATAACTTTTTTTACATTCATAATTTGAATTAACCTTTCAGTAACTTTTGACTAGAGGATAGGTGAAACGTTTAACTCTTGGAACACCTGGCACTCCCATTAGAGAACAGGTGGCTGAAGAAAGATTCAGCATGCACAGCTGGGGCCGAAAACTTAGCCTCTGTATCAATCAAGAATTTAATTTAAACTCCAGCCACATCCATACAGACCCAGGGATTCTCTGGATTGATAGAAAACGGAGTGCTGGTCTGAGCCGTGGTCTCCAGGGCCCAACAGTCAGTGACCACCATGACCGACCCAGGTGTTTCCCTTCCCCTAATGGAGAGGCTGCACCAGCTTTTGTAGGTAATAACTAGATCTGAAATTCCCAGAAGGCTGTGGCACACGTTTTTGAGAGCAACGATCACGAGCTGGAACAAGCAGTCATTGATGGTGCAAACGTAACATTAACACATGTTGCTCTAGGCGGTAACCAGCCTTTGAAAAAGGAGACACCAAAATGGAAAAGCAATTATCCTACGACAGATGGACAACTGCACAAGAGGGATGAATTTTGGGATACCGAAGGAGCTTTTATCTCTTTTCTGTCTTTCCCTCCTTTCGGCCTCTGCCATTTTCTTTTTCGCTACTTTTCTTTCTCGGGATCTTCTATTGACTCTCTTCCTGTCGCTCAGTTTCTGCTCACTCACGCCAAGATTACTGGTCCTCCCTGACAGGAGGCTGGTGGAGGTGGGATGGAGTCAAGCTCTTGCACCATGCATAGCTGATACTGGAGTGATCCTCTCTGAGAGGAGGCACAGAGGGAGTGGATGGAGCAAGAATTCATTTCCACGCAGCACCGGAAGACCCCACTTTTTCTTTTTCAAATGCTTTACTTTCACTGTTCTACTGGAGGGAGGGAAGGATTCCTATTTGATATGGGGACGGAAAGGGGGCAGATAATGCTGTGTGGGTTGTGGTACAAAACTTGTGGATTCTCTGGCTCATTTCTAAAATGAATTTTAGAGTGGCCAGCAAAGTTTTCAGGCAAAGTTTTTTAAAGAAAGAAGGGAGAAAAGAAATGGAGACATGCCAGAGTTGGTATGGGCAAAAGATACTGCACTTTTTGCTCTTTACCTTAGACCTGATGTATCTTTGCAATGATTGATAAAGAGGGTGGAGCCCAGGTAACCACCACTCTGGAGATTGACACCTCTGGGCTCCTGATGGGAGGAGACGAAGGTAGAAGAGGTCTTTTCCTGACCACATATCTTTTGCAGAAGATCTGTCAGATGTTTCCAATTCACCAGTTCCTGAGCTAAAAGGTGGTCTTATTGTCATTTTTATGGGTGGTCAGTTAAGGAGTGGTGTTTGGCCTTCCCCCTTCAACAGGAAACCCGAAAGTTTCTTTAGTGATTATTATGCTAAACCATAAGTTGAAAGGTTGGGCTGTCCTATTCTTGCATCTGATGGAGTTTTCTTTGGATTTGTTGAATGGGTGGGGTAGGCTGCAGCTTGGCCTGCAACAAAATGTAATTTTAAATATGCCCAAATGCTTCCTAAAATCTACCTACGGGAAATTTATCTATCTATATCAAACCTGGGCTAGCTATCCTACTTCAGTACCTTCTTAGAAGAGCATAGCCATATATTGATCATCTTTGGAGTTGTCATTTTCACTTATAAGTTACTATGCCATACAGGAGTAGTTGTAGTCAATTAAAGTCAACAAAAATGCCAATTGAAAAACATGCATTAGGCTGGGTGCAGTGTCTCAGTCTGTAAATCCCAGCACTTTGGGAGGCTGAGGTGAGAGGATCTCCTGAGCTTAGGGATTTGAGACCAGCCTGGGCAACTTGGTGAGACCTAATTTCTACAATAAATAAATAAGTAAATAAGTTGGCTGTGGTAGTGTGTGCACGTAGTTCCAGCTACTTGGAAAGCTGAGGCGGAAGGATCACCTAAGCCCAGCAGGTCGAGGCTGCGGTGACCATGAGTTTGCCACTGTACTTCAGCCTGGGCGACAGAGTGAGACTCCAACTCCAAAAAAAGAAAAGAAAAGCATACATTAGCTGTTTTCCCTCCCTTGGTCACATCACACTTTATGTGTTTAAAACCTATCCAGAAGTGTTGCTAGTTAGACTAGTGAGTTGATAACTTGTTCATATCTTGTTGAAAACCTCCCTTTATTCTGCTCGTATTTCTTCATCAACAATAGTGATATTTCTTGGGTGTTTTCCATTATTCAAGAAGAACACCTATTGCCTGTAATAAAATTAAACTTACACATACACATTCTATCTAATGAGATATTTTAGTTTAATTGCCTGAAATAAAATGAAAATAATATTAAACAGAGTTGAAAAGAATGTTAACGGAGGCAACTAATCCTAGCTGACTTGTACTATCTAGGAGACATTTTAAATTTTTAGTCTCAATGCTTGGATGGGAGAAGGACAGCAAGAGGGGATTTGGGAAAATTCAAGTAAAGCATACTCTAGGTAGAAAGGGCAGAGTATTATTCTTTGATCCATCTCCTTAATATCTGTCTATAGTAATGTCTTTTCATCCTTAAACTTCCTTTTAAAATTTCGACTCCCCACTTGACATTTTCTTAAGCCCTCCTTGAGCACCTCAAGGCAAGATGTTGAGGTCTGCTTTGTTTTGTTTTGTTTTTTGTTAAGGTGTAAGTTCTATAGTTTTTATAAGCCAATTTACCTTCCTCAAGTGCATTCTTGCTCTCCCCTTTCTGCTGCTCATGCATTAGGCTTCTATTTTCAATCAACTTCTTAACACCTGTCTTGATTTTCACACTCTATGAAGACCAAGTTTCCCTCTTATTATTTAAGATTGAATGCCCTCAATGTGAGGACAGTGATAGGAGACAGAGACTGTGAACATAAGAATGCCATTTTAAACAAAGCGTTTTTTGTTTGTTTGTTGGCTTTGTTGGTGTTTTGTTTGTTTTGTTGGTTTTTTTTTTTTTTGTAAATTCTAGTTTTATTAAGGAAAAATTAGCACCATTCATTATATTTTCTAAATGCTCATAAGCATTCTAAATGCTCATAAGCAACTGAAATTTCAGCTGGTTGTCACAGACCAATTTTAGAAGTTTTTTGGACATGAAGATAAATTTAGAATCAGACCATAGTTACCTGGATATCCTGTTGTATTTCCTTAAATAAATTACTTGTGAACCATAGCGTCATATGTTCTAAGATCCACCATAATGCTCTAAAACAAGACATGCAGTACTGTTTCTCAAAATATGTAGTCTATGGAAATATTCCACTTCTGATAATTAGTGAAGCAAATTAGTTAAATGTAAATAATACAGGATAGTATATAATAGGTGAGATTTCAAATTCAGCACTGGATTGAGAGTTCCTTAAAGGGCAGGTATTTTTCTGTGTTATTTTGCTTGCAACTGTACATTGCTGTATACCTAGCACCTAGAAAAGTGCTGGGACAGAGTAGGAGTTCAGTGCATGTTTGGAGGCCGGACTTGGCTCGTAATCCCAACACTTTGGGAGGCCAAGGCAAGTGTATTGCCTGAGCCCGAGAGTGCGAGATTAGCCCAGAGAACTTGGCAAGACCTCGTCTCTACAATAAATGAAAAAATAACCGGATATGGTAGCACGTGCCTGTAATTCCGGCTACTTGGAAGGCTGTGGCAGAAGGATAGCTGGAGCCCAGCAGGTTGACACTGGGGTGGCCATGAGTTTGCCACCGCATTTCAGCCTGGGTGATGGAGTGAGACTCCAACTCAAAACAAAATAAAATAAAATAAAATACATGCTTGGGCAAATACATTAGTTTGTTTTGTCTTATCATTGTAGTAGTGGAGAATAGTTTATACAAATCACATTAAAATTAATTTACATTCACGTTCCTATGTTTTAAATAGCATAGGTAGGGGAATGATAGCTCAGGGTTAGCATCTGAAAAAGATAATTGAGCCCTGGCTGAGAACTGAGGGATAGATGAGTTATATACTTTTAAAATTATTAAAAATTTTATTGCATTTAAATAAAACATTTTGTTCCCTTCAACCTTAAAACATATTTCACTTTTTCAGAACTTCATTTTGGATTCATTCTGTGCCAACTCCCAGGCAAATGCAGATAAAAATACATGAGTTATTGGGTTCCTTAAAACTGGGGTTGATAGTAGAAATGCTGACAAATTCTTATTACAGATGTCAGTGGAATGAAGTGCCTTTACCTCTAGCAAATGCTGATGTGGAGATTTAAGATGATATGAGAAATCAGTAAAGTTGCCCAGGAGAGTTTTATCATATTATTCATTGAACTCAGTATGTGATACAGTAATTGCTTCTGGTACCATTTTTCTTTTCTTACACGAGGTTATTATTTATCCTTGTGCCATGTGAAACAGAGAAAGAGAGCTTAAAGGAGAGTCATAACTTGATGTAAAACTATCTGGTGACACAGTGTAGCTGGAGATAGGAATCACAGCAAGAAAACTGTATCTTACTTATCAGAATTAAATATGGGAAGAGTGATATTTGACATTGTGGAGATCCATAAATAATAAAAAGATGCACTCAGACCACATATATTTTTTTCCTAGTGATATATAAACCTGTTTTAAATGTGTATCTAAGTAGGCTTTTTAGTCTCATAGGGATCAACAAATGTATTTGCCTCTGACAGAAGTTTTCTTATTAGCTTATAGATGAAGGAAATCAAATTAATAAGGATGACTGGTAGGACAAGCTGGATTAATAAGATATAAATACAATGATAACTTCTAAATTATTTTGCTGTTTTCATTTTTTGCATACATATATCCCTTATATGTCTCACACATCCGTAACCATTAATTTTCATTATATTTTTTCCAATGTTCAAGTCAGTTTGTGTGAAAAATATACTGTCAATATTTTGGAACAAGACTTAAAATAGAGACAATGATAATTTAAAAAATACAAACAGAAAAAAAACATTTTTAGATACTCATATGTTGCTACATAAATTTGATGGGCTTATTATGTGCTATTTTTATAAATTTGTAAAGCAATTTTATGTTTAAAAATGTGTTTTATTTAGAAAGAATATAAATCATCATGTAGAAAATGAATTTTCTATATGATATATTTATTACTCATTTTCTTCTAAAATGTTGTTTTGATTGAATTGTTCAATTTGTAATACAATTTTTCATGCAATATAGCCCAGTGACAAATCCAAGTTGATTAAAAACAGTAATAATAAAGCTATACAACATGCATTCAATTATGTAATTAACTGTGTATAACTTTGCATTCACGTGGAGTTTGGACATGATCACTAAGAATTATTTAATGGAGATAGTGTGATAGTTAAGTGGTCTAGCCCATCTGCCTGCTTGAGTTATATGCTGGTTCTTGACCTTGGGCAAAGGGATACTTAGCATCCTCCCCCCGCCTTGGTTTCCTCATTTATATAATAGAAATAATATTATCAACCTCACTTAGTTGTTATGAGGAATAAATAAATTAATCTGAATAAAGCACTTAGAACAGGGCTTAGCACAGAGTAAGTTCTTGGAAAATGCTAGTGCTCTTGCTTAGTAATGGAACTTGACAAACTGTCAATCTTTGTGCCTTTTAAATAAAAAAGCTTATTTATTTATAAATTATAAACTGAATGAAATCAAAGTCTGAATTTGTTAGAGCTAATCTACTATACCTACATACTTTATTTGATTTATTTTCTGCCAACACAGAATTCTCTGATTTTTCCTCTGCAGGGTAATATATTATTTTTCTCAAGTCCTTAGCCATTTGCATGTGGATGAGAAGCCTGAAGATTTGCTACCACCATACCTGAGCCCCGTAGGGGAACTTACCTGTCTCACTTTTTTTCTTCAAGTTCAGGTTCCCCTGGCTTCTCCCTTCAAGTTTAGGTTCCCCCAGAGCAATCCATTTCCATTCAATTCACTTCAGCAATCATAGTATTGGTAAGCCTATTTGCCAGGTGATATTTGGTGCTTTGATGCAGAGTTAAGTAACCATCTTGCATCTTGCCTAATAAATCACTCATGTTTAGTTCAGAAGAGATATAGATAAATCAACATTCCTACCCAATATTATAAAGGCTATGGTAAAAGTATTCAAAAGTTGCTGTGGGAGCACGAGAAAAAGAAACACCTGACTATGCCTGGAATGTGAATTCCCACTATCAGAAAGCTGTTTAGCCACAGGGCTTCTTTCCCTTCCAAGGCAACAATGGCATATAAATATGGTCTCTGGAAATATGCTGTCTAATCTGAAAGACCAGGAGGCCAGAAAGAGTAGAGAGGGAAATGAGTATAAAAAACCTTTGCATGGAAAGTCACTGCATTGTATTAGCAGTGCTCTGAGTACCCCAGTGGAATAAAGTTTATATGTGACTCATGGTACTTAAAAATTAGACAGGATCCTAACTGTCTTTTTACTTATGGTAAGCCCAAATATCTGGCATTGAATACAATTACAGATTAATTTCTGATTCCTGTATATTTGATTTAATTCCATTCAAAAATCCAACATATACACTTTTCTCCCAAATGATCTCATGCATAGTAAGCAACATGAAATAGTTGGAAAAGTATGCGTTGTGGAATTTGGAAAACTTAGGTTCAAACCTCTTATTTGGCTTTTCTTAGCTATTCTTTACCTCTTCTTGGCTATTTGTCCTAGGAGAATTATTTAACGTCTCCTAACATTTAATCGACAACTGTTAAATAGTCCCAGTAAGACTCCATTGAAGCATATGGAAAGATGCTCAGCATCGTATGGCATTGGGGAATTACAAATTCAAACAGCAATGAAATATCACCGCACACCTATTAGAATGGCCAAAATATAGACCACTGATAACACCAAATGCTAGCAAGGATATGGAGTGGCAAAAATTAATTTCTTTCTTGTGGGAGTACAAAATGGGACGGCCACTTTGGAAGAGTTTGGCAGTTTCCTTCAAAACGAAACATACAGTTATCATATGATCCTACAATCATGCACCTTGGTATTTACCCAAGTGAATCAAAAACTTATGTCCACACAAAAGCCATGGATGTTTATAACCACTTCATGTATAATTGCCCAGACTTGGAATAACCAAAATTTGATCCAATGCTGAGTGGACAAATAAACTCTGATACACTTACGCAGTGTAACAGTATTCAGCACTAAAAAGAAATGAGCTATCAAGTCATGAAAAGACATGGTAAAAACTTAAATGTGTGTTACTAAGTGAAAGAAAACAATCTAAAAAGGCTATATTCCAGCTAAATGATGTTCTGAAGAAGGCATAACTCTGAAGATATTTTTTAAAAATTAATGGTTGCTAAGAGTTAGCATGAGGAAATGGTGGACAGATAGAACACAAAGGATATTTAAGGCAGTGAAACTATTTTGCCTGATTCTACAATGGTGAGTATGTATGCCATTATATATTTGTCAAAATTCACAGAATATACAAGAGCGAGCCCGACTGTAAACTATGAACTTTTAATGATAATGATGTGCCGATGTAGGTTCATTAGTTGTAACTAATGTACCAATTTGGTGCTGGATATTGATAGTAGGAAAAACAAGGCTTGTGGGGGAGGGAGCAAAAGGCATATGGAAAACTTCTGCACCTTCCATACAACTATGGTTTGAACCTATAACTGCTTGAAAATTAAACACTACTTTTTTAAACATCCATGGAAAATTATTGAGAAGCTGAAATAATGAAATCTTATTGAGGACTCATTTTTGCCAAGTTCTTTTTAATTAATTCCCAAACATCTTTAAGTGCATTATTAAGAACATTTAGAATTGAGAAAATTGAGCTAGGGGAGTCACTCATTTATTAACAATTGATTCTGTTAATATTTACTGAGTACCTACCCTATTCCAGGTATTATATTAGGCATAAAAGATACTATAATGGTTCATAGGGATGTCACATTTCAGGAAAGTAAGACAAACAAAAAACACAGTAGTAAGCCAACAAATAGATAAAAATAATTGAAGATGAATGAGGTATCTGAGCAAATAGTGTTGAGATAGAGAATTCTTCATGGGATTGAAGAATTGTATATATAAGTGTGATTGAACATGGAGTTGAATGAGAGGGCTGTTGGAAATCTCAGTAAAGAGGTAGATAATTTTCTGACAAATAGATTGCAGCTGAGATCATGGAAACGGGACACTAAATTTTAATGAGGGAAAGGATGAGACAATGAATAGGTAAAAAGACTAAGAGATCAGCCACTTTGGATGCCTCATGAAGCGGAGTTTGAATACAGAGTAATAATAAGAGTCAGAAAAGAGAGCAAAATTGCCATCCAGTAGTTAAACATTTGAAAAGTAAAGGCTCCCCTTCCTAGCTGATAAATCTTCTGAATCAGATTTCATTGAATGACAGCGATTTTGAAGAGAAAGCCTGGTCTAGTAGGGTGTATGTGCCTCAGAGGAGCAGAACTTAACTGCACTAGGCACGGGAACAAATTGTCTAGGAGCAGCAATGAGGAGGAGGAAAAGCACCAAATGTGCCCCTTTCTCTGAGGGATGTGGAGGTCACACTGAAGATAGTCTCTGCTAAAGAAGGCTGAAGACTGACCAGTGTCCTCAGGACACAGCCCAGTAGAGCAGGGAGGTAAAACAGTCATTCTAAAAATTAGGTGAAGATATAAAGGACTGTGCTGATCTGAAAAGGATTTATTTCACACACAGTGGCAGTGTTTAGGAGGCCAGAATAACAAAAGATGAGGCTAGAGCATACATGAAACAGCGAAGTGGTAACTGTGATCGATAAGGGTGGGAATGGACCAGGTACGATGGCTCAGCCTATAATCCCAGCACTTTGGGAGGCTGAGGCAAGTGGATTGCCTGAGCCCATGGGTTTGAGACCAGCCCGGTCAACTTGGCGAGACCTTGTCTCTTCAATTAAAAAAAAAAAAAAAAAAAATTAGCCGGGCATGGTAGCGCTTGCCTGTAGCTCCAGCTACTTGGAAGACTGAAGCGAAAGGATCACTGGAGCCCAGCCTGGGTGACAGAGTGAGACTCTGACTCAAACATACATACATACATACTAACATACATAAAGGTGGGAAGAAAGATGGAATTAATGTTGATTATTTCTTTTATTATTATTATTATTATTATTATTATTATTATAAAGGTATGGGGTACAATTCAGGGTTGGGTATACAAACGTTGATTTTGCAGGTACCCTTGTTGATAAGGTAAGACCCTCCCTCCCCTAGCAGCTTTCCACAACTGCCAATCCCACTTCCCGCCCTGCCAGTTTCCCACTACTGCCAATTGCTTTCTTATAGTATTATAATTGTTCAAGGTCCATTTATGAGTGAGAACATATGGTACTCTGTTCTTTGTTTCTGTGATAGATCACTGAGTATGATTGACTCTAAATCCATCCAAGTTGCTGTGAAGCCCATGTGTTTGTCCTTCTTTATGGCTGCATAATACTCCCTTGTGTATACGTATGACATTTTTCTTATCCAGTCCAGCTTCGATGGACAGCATGGTTGGTTCCATGTTTTGTTATTGTGAAAGAGCTGCAGCAAACATACGTGGGCAGGTATCTTTTTTGTAAAATGATTTGAGTTCCTCCAGGTATATTCCCAATAGGGGAATTGCTGGGTCATATGAAAGGTCAATTTCTAGATCTTTCAGAAACCGCCACATTGCCTTCCAAAGAGGTTGCACTAGTTTGCATTCCCACCAGCACTGTAGAAGCATTCCTTTTGCTCCACATCCTCGCCAGCTGCTGTTGTTGTTTGTTTTATTAATGATGGCCATTCTTACTGGAGTTAAGCGAATCTCAAGGTGGTTTTGATTTGCATTACTCTGATGATGAGTGAGGATCTGAGCACTTCTTCATGTGTCTGTTGTCTGCCTGTTTATCTTCTTCTGAGAAGTGTCTATTCATGTATTTTGCCCACTTTTTAATGGGGCCGTTGGTTTTTTTCCTTTCAGTGTGTTTGAGTTCCTTGTAGATCCTAGATGTTAGGCCTTTGTCAGATATACAGTTGGCAAATATTTTTTACCATTCTGAGGGTTGTCTCCCTGCTCTCTTGATGGTTTCTTTTGCTTTGTGGAAGCTTGTTAGTTCGATGAGGTCCCATTTGTCTATCTTATTTCTTAAGGTATGGGTATTTAGGGTTCTGAATAGGAATTGGTTGCCAGTTCCAATTTCCATAAAGGTGTCTCCTGCATTTTCTAAGATTCTTATAGTTTGAGGTTTTATGTCTAGGTCTTTGATCTCTTTAGAGTTAATTTTTGTATATGGTGATAGGTAGGGGTCTTGTTTCAATCTTCTGCATGTGATCAGCCAGTTTTCCCAGCACCATTTATTGAATAGATTCTCCTCTCCCTAATGTTTGTTGTTGGAGGCTTTTTCAAGGATGAGTTGGTTGAGAAATTGAGGCTTTGCTTCTATTACTTCTATCCTGTTCCATTGGTCTATATGCCTGTGCTTGTACCAATATCAGGCTGTTTTGATTACTGTAGCCTTATAGTAAAGCTTGAAGTCTGGAAGTGTGATAACTTCTGCTTTATTTCTTTTGCTAAGAATTGTTTTGGCTACTCGTGGTTGTTTATGTTTCCATATAAATTTTTGTATTGTCATTTCCTGGTCTGAGAAGAATGATGTTGGTAACTTTATGGGTATTGCATTGAATCTGTAGAATGCCTTTGGTAGGATGGACATTTTAACAATGTTGATTCTTCCTGTCCATGAGCATGGAATATTTTTCCATTTGTTTGTGTCTTCTTGGATTTCTTTGAGCAGTGTTTTGTAGTTCTCTTTGTAAAGGTCTTTCACTTCTCTGGTTAGGTACATGCCGAGGTATTTCATTTTTTGTACGTGTGTGTGGCTATAGTGAATGGGATTCTGCTTTTACTTTGTATCTCTGCCTGCTTGTTTTTGGTGTATAGGAATGCAACTGCACATGTGTTTTGTACCCTGAGATTTTGCGAAAGTCCTTTATTAGTGCAAGCAGGTTTTTGACAGATTCTCTTGGATTTTCAAGGTATAGGATTATATCATCAGGAAAAAGGGATAACTTGACTTCATCTTTTCCTATTTGGATTCCCCTGATTTCCTTCTCTTGTCTAATTGCCCTAGCTAAGACTTCCAACACAATGTTGAACAAGAGGGGTGAGAGTGGGCAGCCTTGTCTTGTTCCAGTTTTCAGGGAAAATGTTTCCAGTTTCTGTCCATTTAGCAATATGTTAGCAGTGAGTTTATCATAGATGGCACTTACTATTTTGAGGTATGTTTCTTCTCTACTTAGGTATTTGAGGTTTTTTATCAAGAGGGAATGCTGGATTTTATCAAAAGTTTTTTCTTCATCTGATATAATCATGTGGTTCTTTTTTTAACATATGTTGATGTATTTAATTGCATGTATGGTCTTGTGAATGCTGAACCCACCCTGCTTCCTGGGGATGAAGCTAACTTGGTCATGGTGGGTGATTTTTTAGATGTGTTTTGGATTCGATTTGCTAGAATCTTGTTCAGGAGTTTTGATTCTATGTTCATAAGGGATATTGGCCTGTAGTTCCCTTTTTTTGTTGGCTTTTTACCCGGTTTGGTTATCAGTGTGATGTTAGCTTAGTTAATGATCTGTGGAAAATTCCTTCTTTCTCGATGGCCTGGGATACTTTAAATAGGATTGGTATCAACTCCACTTTGTATGTTTTGTAGAATTCTGCTGGAAACCTATCTGGCACAGGGCTTTTTTTGGTAGGTTGTTTTTGTATGACAGAGGCAATTTCCTTGGTTGTTATTGGTCTATTTGGTGACTCAATGTCTTCTTGTTTCAACATAGGGAGTTTGTGTGATATCAAAAAGTCTCTATTTCATTTAAGTTATCAAGTTTGTTTCCATATAGGTATACATAGTAATCTCTGATAATCTTTTATATTTCTTTGGGATGAGTTGTGTTTTGATCTTTTGTATTTCTGATTGTGTTTATTTGGGCTTTTGCTCTCTTTTTCTTGGTCATTCTGGCTAGGGGTTCATTAATCTTGTTAATTCTTTCAAAGAACCAACTTTTTGTTTTGTTGATGTTTTCTATGAAATTTTTGTCTTCTGTGACCTGTATTTGGGCTCTTATTTTGGTGATTTGGATTCTTCTGCTAAAGTTGGGGTTTTGGTGGTCTTCTCTTTCCAGCTGCCTTAGGTGATTTGTTAGACTCTCCATTTGGGATCTTCCCATTTTCTTGATGTGTGTTCGTAGAGATATAAATTCCCCTCTGAGAACTGTTTTCATGGCATCCCAGAGGTTTTGGTAAGATGTTTCTTCATTTTCATTTGTTTCCAGGAATCTTTTAATTTCTGCTTTGATTTCAGTTTTTATCCAATAGTTGTTCAGCATCATGCTGTTTTGTGGGTTTTGGGGAAATGTTGTTGGTGTTGATATTTATTTTTATTCCACTGTGGTCTGAGAATGTGCATGGCAAGATTTCAACCTTATGGAATTTGTTTATGCTTGATTTATGACCAAGGATGTGCTCGATCTTGGAGTATGTTCCATGTGGTGATGAGTAGAATGTATATTCTGTGGTTGTTGGGTGGAATAATCTATAGGTATCTATTAAGTTTATTTGGTCAAGTGTCAAGTTTAGGTTCTGGATCTCCTTGTTAATTTTTGCCTTGATGATTTATCTAGGGCTGTCAGTAGGGTATTCAAGTCCCCTGCTGTAATAGTGTTAGAGTCAATATCTTTTTTTAGTCTATTTAGTAGTTGCTTTATAAATGCTGTTGTTCCTGTGTTGGGTGCATAGGTGTTTAGAATGAATATTTCTTGTTGATGGATTTTATCATTATGTAGTGTCCTTTTGCATCTTTTTACATTTTTGATAGCTTAAAGGTTGTTTTGCCTGATATTAAGATTGTAACTCCTGCCTTCTTTTGTGATTCTTTTGCCTGGAAACTCATTTTCCATCTTTTAACTTTGAGTCTGTGTGTGTCCCTTGTAGTGAGATGAGTCTCCTGGATGCAGCAAATAATTGGGTCATGGTTTCTTATCCAGTTTGTCATCCTGTGTCTTTTCAGTGGTTCATTTAGTCCATTCACATTCAGACTGATTATTGAAATGTGATTGTTTATCACTGTCATGAAGTTTTTATAAAGTTTTTTTTCTTTGTTAGCTTGCTTCTTTTGGCTTTGGGGTTGATGTATGTGTGTGTTTTCAAGTTTCTTGTTGCACTATATTCTCTGTTGATTCTGTGCTCTGCTGTTTTCTTGGGAAGTGTGTGGTCATTCTTTTCTTTCTTTCTTCTGTGCTTAATACCTTTTTAAGTGTTTCCTATAGAGCTGGTCTGGAAGCTGCATAATCTCTTAGGTATTGTATGTCTGGGAAGGATTTTAATTCTCCATCACTGATGAAGCTGAACTTGGCTGGATAGGAAATTCTTGGTTGAAATTGTTTATCTTTGAGGACTTTGAATATAGGGCTCCAGTTCCTTCTTGCTTGTAGTGTTTCTGCTGATATGTTTGCTGCTATTCTGATTGGTTTCCCTTGGTAGGTAGTCTGACCTTTCTCTCTTGGTGCCTTTAGGATTTTTCACCTTTGTCTACTTTGTGTAGGTGAATTACTATGTGTCATGGGGTTGGTCTTCTCATTTGATATCTTGTGAGTGTTCTCTGTCTCTCTTGTGCTTGGCTGGTCACATCTCTGGTGAAATGGGGAAAGTTTTCTTGGATTACTTCCTGGAATACTTGCTCCAAGTTGTTCTCCATTTCCCTTTCTTCTTCTGAGATAACAATCAGGCATAGGTTTGGCCTCTTGATATAGTTGCACATCTCTTGTAGGCTTTGTTCTTTCTTTCTGAGTCTTCTTCCTATGTTTTTTACAGATTGTTTTTTGTTTTTTGGTTTTTTTTGAGTTGGAGTCTCACTCTGTCACCCAGACTGGAGTGCAGTGGCCGCTCCCAGCCACCATAGCCTCGACCTGCTGGGCTCAGGTGATCCTTCCACCTCAGCCTTCCAAGCTGGAAC
>CAUYQG010049858.1:0-20101 GCA_963574415.1 Tarsius wallacei | reverse complement strand
TTTATACATATTAAATAAGTTTATATGCCTTTTCTCCAACAAATGTTTGTTTTGCAAGTCGATTTGTCAGTGAACCATCAGAAGCCCAAGGGAAAACCTCTTCCTTGGCCTCTACAAAGCTATAGATACAGTGATTTGTTAAAGGATACACTATGCAAAAGATGCAATGTGTGACATCAATAGCATAAAATGTGAAGAGGTAAGAACAATAAGTGCAGAGCTTATATATATGATTCAAGTTAAGTTGTAATCAGCTTAAAGTAGACAGTTATAACTATAAGGTGTTTTATGTATGCTTCATGGTAACCACAATAAGGAAACCTCTGGCAGATATAAAAAAGAAAAAGAGAAAATGATCAAAGAGTCCCATTATAAAAAAATCATCACAATATAAAAGAAGATAAGAGAGGAAGGAAGAAAAAAAGGAGCTACAAAACAGACTTCAGAAAACAATGAACAAAATGGCAAGAGTAAGTTCTTATCTGTTAATAATTACCTTAAAAGAAAATGGATTGAATTCTCTAATCAAAAGACAGAGTGGATGAACAAATTTTTTTTAAAGACCGAACAATATGCAGACTATAAGAGACTCTTTTTAGTGTTAAGGACACAGATAGGCTGAAGGTGAAGGGATGCTTAAATATATCCCATGCAAATCAAAAGAAACAGGGATAACTATGCTTATTTCAGACAAAGTATACTTTAAAACTATCACAAGTGACAAAAAGGTCATTATAGGATGATAATATCAATTGAAATGAATAAATAACAATTATAAATATATGGAATTTTAAAACAGAATTAAAAGGTAAAAATATATACTTTTTTTCTCAACATAAACAAGTTCATCATATCATCACCCAGTTCAAGACACTTTTGTAAGTGATGATACCAGCCATTTAGTCCACTCCTAAAGAACAGAGTTCTTAAAAATTTAACCATCTCAATGCAATCTTTTTAAAAACATTATTAACTGAAGGAAAATGAGTGCCCTGTAAAGATTCTTAAGTTGATGAAACAAAATAAATTAGAGGGTGTTGAAGCAGGGCTGTAAGGAGCATGCCGAGTTATTTCCCATTGAAACTATTGCAAAAATTGCCCGTGTTTGATGAGAGTAATGAGCAGAAGCATGGTCATGGTGGAGAAAAGCCCATATAATCATACTGCTATTTTCACCATAGTGGTCAGCGAGGAATCCCTAGAAACAGTGAGCAGAAGAGCCTTAAGGTAGAAAGAGTGTGACTTGGAGTTGGGCGGCACTTTCTTTAAGTCAGACCTCACCCGCTTAGAGGACATGAAATCTCGAGAAGTAACTTCATATGTCTGAGTCTGATTTCTATTTTTTCATAACATGAAATAGAAAATCTTCTTATTGAACTGACTTTCATTGCTTTGGGGATTATATTTTAATGAGGAACTAGAGACAACATAGTCAAGTGGCTGGCACATTGCAGATGCTCCAAAGTCTCCTTTGCTAGTAAATATTTACCCAGTGTTACTCCTATCAGGCCTTGTGCTAGAATCTGGGTGAGAAAGATGAATGGGATACTGCTTTGTTTTCTTTATTCTGAGAGAAGTTTACTATCTGGCTCAGAAGACAGCCAAGTAAGCAAATCCATTTTATAAGGAGGGGAAGAAAGTGCCATTTCCCTCCAGGAGCCATCTGGTCTTCTTACAAACAAGACTCCACGTTTCTATTGAGAACTCCCAAATGAAAAAATAGAAATCAGACTCAGACATATGAAGTCACTTACTCAAGACTTATTTCATGTCCTCTAAGTGACTGAGATCTGACTTAAGAAAGTTCTGCCCGACTTCAAAGTCACACTCTTTCTACCTTAAGGTCCTTCAGCCACAGTACTGCTCCCTGACTATTCTGTAGTTAGGTATGGTGTTGGAATAAGAGACGTAAGATCTAGGTGTACCATCTGGGATGTTTCCTGAAGGCAGAGCGATGGTTTTTATTGTCTCCTTTTCTCTCTCCACTTTTTATGAAAGCTGGGGCTTCAACATCCATCTTCGACCTGAGTTGGAAATCTTGCAGGGAGAGAATATCACAGCAGCAAAGCAGATGTACTGCCAAATCCTTGGTGACCATGAGGCCAGCCTCCAGGATGGGCCTCTTATGTTCAAATTCTATTTATGGTAAAGAAAAATAAGTATACATTTTGCTTAAGTTGCTGTTCTTTAGAGCTCTCTACAACTTGCAGCCTAACTTAGTTGAACTAATGAATCAGGATGCAGGGAAGGACACCAATAGGAAACTGGTTACTCTTTAATGGGGGGAACAGGGAAGACTACTCAGGGGATACTTTAGCAGACTGGGGAGCATGAGCAGGGGTTCCACTGCCTGAGGTGATGTTCTGTGTCCCCTAAAGTTGGGAGTTTGGTACCGTAGTATCCACAGGGGGGGCGGCAAAAAAACCCAGAATTCACTAATTAAAAATTGTGTATTTATTCTTACATCTTTAAACTTCAGTGACTTTCAAAGAACTCCCAGTTTCATGCAGTATACTTATTGAGACACTTTCCCACTGCTTACAACAGTTTTTGAACCTGTCCACTTTGATGCCTTTTAGTGCTTCTGTCATTTTTTGTTTTGCCTCTTCCACGTCAGCAAAATATTTCCCTTTGAGACCTTTTTTCATCTGCGGAAACTCAAAAAGTCGCTTGGGGTGAAATCAGGTGAACAGGGAAGGGTGGGACATGGGGATCATGCCATCTTTGGGCAGTGTTGGCAGGTGTGCTCGTAAATTGCCCATCATAAAACAGGCAAATGCACTGAAACAATCTCCAAAAATTTCACTGAAGCTGAAAGCAGCCTCTCACAGCAATGCTAGCTGTTACCCTGATGATGATGGTTTCCTAGAACACTTACCTAGCAGTGGTAGTCTGTACTAGAAGGGGTCTGTGCTCCAAAAAATAATTCTGTGTTTTTTGGGGTCTCCTCCTCATACTTGTTGATAAAATTGACAATACTTTGGAAAACTCATTAGCAAAAAGATTTGAGAGCTCTTACATAAACTGGTCTGCTATTTCCCAAATAGGAGAGGGTGGAGATTTTCATTGAGAGGCTGAAACAACTGAAATGGTATTTTTAAATTTAGTCATTTGTGTGTGTGGGATGATACTTTGGAAATGCTAACAAATATGTTCTTCCTGATATTTCCTCTTTTTTTTGAGTTGGAGTCTCACTGTGTTGCTCAGACTGAAGGAATGCAGTGGCTGCTCCCGGCCACTGCAGCCTCAACCTGCTGGGCTCCGGTGATTCTTCTGCCTTAGTCTTCCAAGTAGCTGGAACTACAGGCGCGCGCTACCACACCCAGCTAATTTTTTTTATTTATTGTAGAGATGATGTCTCACCAAGTTGCCCAGGCGGGTCTCAAACCTGTGGGCTCAGGCAATTCACTCACCTCAGCCGCCCAAGGCACAGTATTACAGGATGAGCCACTGATCCCGGTTCTGATATTTCCTTTTATTCTTTGACTCTTCTACTGCATTTGACCAACTAAAGTAGTCTTTGTTCACTGGCTTAGAAGAGGAAACTGGCTATGTGGAAAAGAACAAAGGGAATTGCTTTCCTGGCTTTTGAGTTTCAAAAGCACAGACTCTGACTAGATGCCCAACTAAGACCAGGAAAGAATCCTCTCACTAGGGATGGGACACAGTCAGAGAATTGGCATCAGAGATTCCCTGAGAAGGGAGATCTGAGTGCCCTGCTCTCTGGCCCCAGCCCCAAGCTGGGCTGGACAGGACCCCCGGAAATCCCAGAGGGGTGTGTGGGGTCTATAAACAGAGGGACTCTGAGTCCTCTACTAAGCAGAATCATAGAGAAGTGACAGGCCCCTGAAGAGAAGTGCCTGGGTGGTGTCAGAGCAGACTGGGCCTTAGACATGCAGGGTTCCCCTGAAGTCCAGTGTGATATGGAAGCTTAAAAGTGATTCTTGGGTGCCCAGGGGTGACCTAGAAATAACAGAGAAAGAGAAATCTGGTGGAGCAGAAGAAATGACTCAGCAGCAACCAGAAGGGACATAGCTGTGGGCATTATCCTGGAAGAGTGAAACATAACCATGATGACATGATGCCACCTTCCAACATCTTGACATGATGTGAGGCTCCAGACCTTGGGTGTGATGGTCTGGCCATAGAAAAGGGTCAAATCCCACACTGACAATCCAGTGAGGAGCAGCTCAGTTTGGTTACAGGAAAAAAAGAGATTGTTCTTGCAGACCTGAGCATGAGGGTAGAGATGAGGAACTGCTGCCAAGACACTCACCTGTTCATTATTTGTCAGTCATTTATTGGGCACCTACGAGGCAGCTGATGCTGTTCTAGGTATTTGGGATATGGCAATAAACTAAACTAGTAAAATTTCTGCTCCAGTGTAACTTATTTACCAGCTTGGACGATAGATAATACACAAAAATTCACATCAATATGATTGTATTACTAAGTAAGGTATTGAGAAGGCCTAGATAGAAAAATAAAGCAGGGTCAGGAAGAAGTCACCCATACTAGAGTGTGACTATAAAGTCTGAATAGACCCCATTATTCTCATTACCCGTCTTGTGTGTTGTATTGATCTTGTGTAACTGCTGAAGGCATACAATCATTGACTACTCTCATGGTGATGGGTGCCAGAAATGATGATGAAACCTATTACACTTTTCAAAAATCGAGGCTGCAGTTGAGGCTGAGTACCAGATCTTCACTAAATCCCGGGACTGAAGCTGAATGTCAGTGTAAGCCTCACGTATGATCTCTTTTATACCTTCCACATGCCTCACTGGACAAACGACTGTACTCGGTTTTAAGGATGAGAGCACTGATCCTCAGAAAGGTTAATAAACTGAACCAAGGTTATACTAGAATTCAATCCTAGATCCATAAAGCCAAAACCCTCACTCTGCACTAAACTGGATCAAACACTCCAGCAGTCTTTACGGGATGCACCTGTGGACATTCTTGTTTATAGAAAATTGAGAGATTTCAAACAGAAGGATGGGCCTGAGAAATCTCCTTCTACTACAGGGGAGGCTCTTTTGTCCAGGGAAGTCTCTGCTCTTTGGGATGGAGAGTGGCATAGAGAAAGAGAAACAGAAGGGCTTAGCAATGAGACACACAGACGTCTAGGTTATTCCGCAGTAACCCCTATGGACTACAATCAGCTGTAATCAATCTGCAGAACATGCGGAAACATCCATCATAGTCCTAAACCAGAGGATTAGAGAGTAGGAAAGATCCTTGGGGACTATTAAGTCCAATCACCTTCCTAATCTTTGAATTTTTTCAGTAGGATCTCTGGCATGGAGACGCCTCACCTCTCCCACCCCTGTCTCTTGTTTTAACAGAGAAGTTTTAACATGTCAGACAAAGCAAAATGCTTGTGTTCAAAAAGGTCCCTCTGTTCTAGAGGTAAGCAAAGGGTAATGGCTGAATAGTGCCAGGGATGAGTAGCCCTGCATTGTCTGAAAAGGGCAAAACTCCAAGGTCTCAGTCCGAATTCCAATATACCCATTGCTCATGCAGAAAAAGAAAATTGGAACTAATTTTAACATAGTGGGGGCTATGGACACCAATTTCATGGTCTTCCTCAATATTGATATTACCAATTTGGCAAAGTTATTGGCCAATTGACTCAAATCATAAGCATTAATATAAGAATTAAATCTGAAAAGTGTGCTGTTTTATGGCTAGCCCATGTAGGCTCACCTGTATGAATCTCCTGTGTTTATTTAGTTCCCTCTTTAAGATGAAAAATTATGCCAGTTCTATGCTAATAGCAACTTTTATCACTGAGAAAGTGTGCCTGTGTATTCAATGGTAGCTGTTCCTGTCTCAGAGGGAGATTGAAAACTTTATCTTGAACGTCTTACACTGGTGATGGGGGCCCTTGCATCTGTTAGTGCCCCAGTGCACACCAATGGAGCAGTGCATGACCAAAGACACATGTATTTTAGACTTTAGGGGTTCACCCATCAAGGATGTCCTGTTTCAGAGTGTCTTTTTCAATTGCCATCAAGCTAGTATAAAGGAAACTGCTAACAAACTCATATCTCAATTTACAGGTCAGTTCTTGTAATACTCTCTCGGAGGGCATGTTTTGCTTTTTAATTACATATATTTTTACCTCTTTGAATCTTGAAATCCAACTATCAGGAAAAATGACAGATTTATGGAGACACTGTGCTTATGAAATTATTCAGAGTTCTGTTAGAGATCCTGAAAGTGATAGATAAAATGCTATGGAAATAATCCAGGGAATATGAGCACACAAAATATTGATCTTTTCTGAGGTGAAAACTCCCCATTTACAAACTCAGGGAGCATCTGAAAGCATCTTTTATCCATGATGTCTCTCACACATTTAAAATTTGTCCCCTCCTTTTAAGAACAACACATTCTTAGAAAAATCTTCCTATCCAGACATACAACATTTTACTTCTCATTACTTTTATATATAAGATAGGGTAAGCTGGGCATGGTACTGGGTAGAAAATAAAATTAAATTAGAACTCAGGAAGCAAGCTCTGAAATTCTTTCTTTTGCTTGGCTAATTCTGCCTTCCATTCGTATCAGTTTGTTATTTATTTCATTCACAGTATTCTTTACTACTAAGGGGACACTTCTACACTGTTGGTGGGAGTATAAACTAGTGCAGCCTCTGTGGAAATCAGTGTGGTGATTCCTAAGAGCTGATTGTTTTCTAAAGTGCTTCCATTATTTTTCATTTCCACAAGCAATTTATGAGTTCCAATTTCTTTTATACCTTTATCAACAATTTTTTTTTTTCATTGCAACTGTCATGGTAGGGGTGAAGTGGTATGTCATTTTAGTTTTGGTTTCCATTTTCCTAAAGGCTACTGATGTATCATTTCATGTGCTTATTGTGATAGGTATCTTGTCTTTAGAGAAATGCCTTTTTAGAGACTTTTTATTTAAGTTAATTAGCTTTTTTTACTATGTTATAAGAGTTTTTCATACATTATAGGTACAGATCTTTTATCATATGTATACTTTAAAAATATTTATTAATGTTCTATGGGCTGTTTTTTCACTCTCTTGATTGTATCATGTGAGCAAGTTTTTAAAGTAATGAAGGTAGATTTTAAAATTTTGTCTTATGTCACTTGAACTTTCATTGCCATATCTAAGAATGCTTTGCATAACAAAGGTCAAAAATAATTACTCATACATTTTCTTCTCAGTTTTTATAATTTTAGCTCTCACGTTTGGATCTTGATCCATTTTGAGTTAATGTTTGTGTTTGGTGTTAGGAATGTGTCCAATTTCATTCTTTTGCTTATAAGCATTCTGATATCCCAGTACTAATTGTTGAAAAGATTATTCTTTACCCCACTGAATTGTTTTGGCACTATTATTAAATATCAATAGACTATAAATATAAGGACTTATTTCTGAAGTTTAAATTTTATTCCATTGATTTATATAGTTACCCTATACTGTTATCTGTCTTGATTATAGTGGCTTTATACTAAGTTTTGATGTCAGGAAAGGTGTGTCCTCCAAATTTGTCCTTCTTTTTCAAGTTTGCTTTGACTATTATTATTTATTCTACTTATGTTAAAACGCCCTTCCATCTGCAGACAAATCCCAGCTGATCACAGTGTCTAATCATTTTCATATGTTGAGGAAGTTGGTTTGCTAGTATTTTGTTGAGAATTTTTGTGTCTTTTCATAAAAGATTTTCATCTGTTGTTTACTTGTGATGTCTTCTGATTTTTGTGTTAGGGAAAATAGTTGCCTTATATAATGAGTTGGAAGGTGTCCCTTCCTCTTGTATATATTTTAGAAGAGTTTGAGAAGAGTTGATATTAATATCTTTAAATGTTTGGCAGAATTCACCTGTTAAGCCATCTGTGCTGTATGATCTCACTTATATGTGGAATCTAAAAAAGTTGAACTCATAAAAGCAGAGAGTAAAATGGTGGGTCTTTTCTATAAGGAAACTTTTGAAATGACTAATTCAAATTATTATTTTAAGTTCGTTCTTTCCTAATCTTAGTAATTAGAGTTTTTTCTCCTTTTATTTTGGTCAGTCTATCTAAATGCTTGTTAATTTTATTTTCCTAAAGGCCATACTTTTGACTCCATTGATTTTTCTTTATTATTTTATATTTTACTGTTTTTTTTCTTTGGGGTTAATTTGCTCTATATTTTTCACTGTATTAAGATACAGTGTTAGATTATTGATTTGATATATTTCTTTTTTTAATATAGGAATTTACAACTATATATTTCCCTTTAAATAATACTTTAGCTTCATTTAATAAGTTTTAGTATTTTGTGTCTTTATTTTCATTCATCTCAAAGTATTTTCTAACATTCCTTGTAAATTTTTTGATCCACTGAATATTTAGGAGTGTAATACTTAATGTCATCATATTTGTTACTTTCCAAGTTAGTTTCTGTTATCGATTTCTAATTTTATTTTATTGTGGTAAAAAAATGCATTACAAAAATGCTGATTTTTGCTTTGATAGTCTGGTGGGTTCCTGGAGGTAAAGTCCACAGAAATGTGAGGGTCCAAGAGTTTTTCATTCTCATGCTAATCCATTCTGCAGCCAAGTGTCAAAATTGCCATTTACATGTTTCCACCAGCTTGGGTTTACAGAAGTTTCTGTTCCAAGCCAGCTAATTTCAGTTACAATTCTCGGTACTTACATATTTCTCATTTTTAGGGGGTCTGTTCTGTGATCTCAGACCACTGATGAGCCTAGGAAAGTTACTAACTTTTGTTTTGTTCAGCTTTTGGGGTTTTTTTTTTTTGTCATGTTTATAAGAGACTTCTCATCTCTTCACATATTGAAGTTCAAACCAGCAGCTGCCCTTCCACTTCCTCACTTCCTACCCATGTGTCTAATTGGAATTGATCACCTCTTCACGTTGAAATAGACTGCAATTACTCAGATTTGTCTATCTCATGCCACCTTCAGGATTGTTCATTTGCTTCCTGGATCTTATCTTGAAATGCTGCAGCCCCTTTAGCCCCCTCCTGCCCCAATCTATTTTCCTGCTCTCCTTACTCCTCTATTCATCTTAAACGTTTCTTCCCAGATCTAGAATTTATTTTTCAGAAACACTAGCAATAGCCTTATAATATCCCAACACGTTAATCCTCACAATTTTCTCCACATCTTTCTTCCTGCTCATTTATTATTCCACTTGAGATACTAAATAACTAATAAAAGCCTAGCTTCTTCTGTGCATTCTCATTCTAATTGCAGATGGTCTGGACCCCTTCACATTGTCAAATAGATTGAGGGGAGAAGTTAGCTACTTAAGTTTTATTTCCTTCATTAGGCTAGGTTCCCAGGAATTTCAATACTACACTAGTTCCTAAAAAGGGTTTATATTTCATGTTCAAACCTTTTAATTGCGACTAGTTTCTTTAATATATTCTTTTCTTCTGCAATGATTTTCTAACCCTTGAATTGGCAATGTTAGTTCGTGTCTAGCACAATATCAAAGCTGCAAATGTTCATCTTAATTTATACATAGTTAGAAGGGCAAAAAGGGAAAGCTTTATCTCTCATAACATGCTTCAAGTAAGTTTCACATTTCCATTCACAGGGAAGATAGCTTAATATTTTGATTTCATGTTTTCTTAGCCTAATGGTATCTAGAAACTTAAATTATATTCCAAATGACCAAGGAAGCTTCCATTCTCTTTTTTGGTGGGGATCCCTAAGGCTTCACTGTCAACCACCTGGTTCACATACCAAACTGAGAACACTCTCAATTATGCAAAGGGAGTAGCTGAATCTCCTGGTGTTATGTAGATGTTGGGTGTGATTATAGTGACCTAAATATCAGGTCACTTAGGTTGATCTCCCAAAGTTTGCTTTCACCCTAAAGGGGCAGTATTAAATGAGATAACTGAGACAGGACCATGAACTGAAACAATATGCCAATATTGCTCAGAGAAGAAAGGACCAGTGTATACTGTCACCATGTCAAAAGAAAATGTGTAGTAGTATATAAATTTCTAAAAATAACTAATTAACATTTTTATGCCCTAAATTATCTTAAAATATATTCTCATGTGTTCAATAAAGTGTATATTTTTACTCAAAAGCTATAAAACATATTTTGACTTCAGAGCCACGATACATAGTCATCAAGTAAAATTATGTTTTATATCCAGGATACTAAATTTGGGGTTAAGATAGGTCTTTCTTTTAAAAACCTTTTATTCAAGAAAAGTTTCGGTCATTAGGCTTCAAAATACAATAAATTATTAGAACTTTAAAAAGTGAAAAATAATGAAAACATGAAAACCAGAAAATGTTTATAAAGAAACATTGTAAAGTGAAAAATGTTTAAATGGCACCATTGGTCTGTGATTTTATTAAGTCGATAGATTTAGTGGTCACGTGAACTGCAAACTGTTCAGCAAGTTGCAGCAGTTACTGAGAGTAAGGAGTATGGGTGTTATTATTTTACAATAGGGAATTACAGTGCCTCTCTTCAGTCATCCATGTGTTTACCTGGTGGAGGAGCTAAGCTTCCTACAGGGTGTCTTGTGGCCTCCAAAACAACAACATTCTAGGAAGGATTAGATAGTTTTAGTACACTTCACGAATAGTCTGCAACTGGTTCAGTGTCACTTCTTCCAAATGCAGCTCATTAACTTGAGTAGCAGATCAACCCAGAATCTACATGGGAGGAGCTACAGGGTGGGAATAATGGGAGCTCAGGTTTAATGGAGGGACGCTTTGACTCTAGCTTCCAAACAGGAGTGAGTTATATTGTGTCAGCTTATTTGAATGTAGTCAATTAACTGTCTTGCACACTTTGATACAAATTTGTCTCCTGTCTATACAATGAGGTCTGATGATTACTGAAATATACAAATATACAGAAGTCTGTGGCTTTGAATATCCAATGTAAAATTACTTAATATCTGGCTAACTCTCATTAAGGATTAAAAAAATAAAAAAAGAACACAACTTTTTGTTTAAAGAGAAAAAAATTGTGTTCTTTTGCTTTAATTTTTACTAAACAAAGAAAAATAATCAAAATAGATACTTATAGCTGTGACTACAGAAGTCAAAACAGAGAGAAAGAACATCATCCTGGAAGTTAAAAAACATCATTCCTGTCCCAGTTAAACTTAACAGGCAACTTAATAAAGGTGACCCTTCAACAACACAAGAATTAGGGACATTGACTCCCGCACAGTCAAAAATCAGCATGTGACTTTTGACTCCTCCAAAACTTAACTACTGATAGCCCACTGTTGACCAGAAGACTTACCAATAACATAAATAGTCAATTAACACATTTTGTATGATATATATATTATATTCTGTATTTTTACCCAAAAGTAATCTGGAGAAAAAATATTATTAAGAAAATAATAGGGAGGATAAATACATTTGCTATTCATTTAGTGGAAGTGGATTGTTATAAAGATCTTCATCCTCATCTTCATGTTGAGTAGGCTGAGGAAGAGAAGAAGTGGCCTGTCTTGCTGTCCCAGTGATGGCATAGATAGAAGAAAATCCACATATAAGTGGGCCCATGTAGTTCAAATCCCTGTGGTTGAAGTACCAAAATGTATTGTGGTTTCTTGTATTTTTCCAACCATGAGAGGATATCCAGCTAAATTGGCCCTGAACATTTCCTTCATCAGTGAAACTCTATGTGTGGTTTTACCTAATCACGAATGTGCCTAGGAAAGATGAACCTCCAGAGGGCTATTTGTGAACTAACCTATAAGTCAAACATGTAGTTAAGATATCACACATATTCTCTTGATCATTATGTCTAAGATATTTAGATGCCTAGGAAGAAGACATTTATTTTTATTTTTTCATTTTAGGTTTACACATTTATTTAAGGCCTCAATCTTTCTTCAGCCTTCTGGAACTAACCCCAATGCACATGCGTACATACACATACATAGCACACACAGATGCTGTCAAGGAGAGGTTATTATCAGATTGTTCTTCTTTTTCATTTTCTAATGGGATTATTATTAAGAATAAGCTTGTTACATCCCTCCAGACTTTGGCTTTGTGGTAAACATATATTCAACCATGGTGTTTGCTTTTTTAATGGAAGTCCCTTTAAGTTAGAAAAGTATTTTTGTTAATCTGGGGCATAATATGGTAAAATGATAAAATCATAAGCTGCTAAAAGAACCAGAATGCATGAATGATAATGTTTGACTCAGAAAATGTCCCAAATTCCTTGTTTTCTGCGCAAGAACTTTGTCTGAATAAAGTTCAACCTAGTCGTTGAGGCTTCTCACCAAAATCCAAATATTCCACAAGCATGTTGTTGTTGTATACCTTAAGGAGACAAGTAAATTGGAGATATTTTACGCAAAATTGGGACGACTAAACTATGAACACTAGCATGCCGCCAGTACATGTTACAAGAGCAAACTGACCCTGCATTGATCCTATCTGTGCAAATAAGAAAGCTAGTATGCTAGAAATACACATCAGAAAGATTTTGAACTTAAAAGTATGAAGCTGAATAACAATAGACTGATAAACATAATTTAGTGCAATTCATACCAACAGTCCTGATCTGTAAAAAAAGATTGATTCAATACAGATGGTTCACAACTCAAATAGCATCAGTCACTGAAAAGAGACCAGAATGTTATATAAAGGAGAATGTTATAAAACAGCTTAGTCCAAAGATATCTCATCTGGTTTTGTCTGGCAAATGGTCTCACTGATTTCTTCATTAAGTGAGAATGGATAATAAAGTCGAAGTAACAAGAAATTCTCTTTTTAGATCTATCCATGCATAATTTTGACCCAATCTCTAATAAGCTGCATATGATTCTTGCTCTGTAGTGGTCATTCTATATTAATAGATCGCTTTTTATTAAAAACAAACAAACAAACAGAAAATTTGGAGGTAGGTACCTGACATGGTGACCACCAATTTACAAATTATACCAGTGTTTTCAGTACTTATAAGCTAGAATTTTGATAAAATTCCACCTATTCTGATGTATAACATGTTAAATTTGGTCTATATTTCTAGATTACTAAATGTTCTGCAATGTTTAAAACCATATATTTTTTTTAAGAAAAGTGTCTTCAAGTTCACCATCTGAAGTTTCTGTTAAAGATGCAGAATTTCGGAGATGCAAACTAAAGTTTGATAATAACTATTTTAAGTTTTTTGATGTGTCTGTAAAATAAAAAAATAAATTTTTAAACCACACAGCTTTCCTTCATTCAAAACCTTTTATATAGTCAATAGACATTTATTACATATCACTTTTTATTGGACATTAAGCTAGCCATAGCAGATGAGAAGAAATTTTGAGAATTAATAGTTATCTCTGCTAAATCAATACAAGTGAAGAAATACAATACAAATTATTAGTATTGTATAACAGTGGACCACTAGATAAAAAGAAATTTGCTCATAGATTTTCTCATTTGCTATCAATAATATTGTCAGGTCAATTTTAGTTCAAAGATGGGTGATGAAGATGAGTAAAACAAATCTACACACATCAACTTTCAGATTTTGGACCAGATTAGATTGTTTAGCACTGGTTCTCACTTTGTGTAGAAAATGTTTTGTCAGCAAGTCAACTTGATGACAATATTCCTCAAAGGAAAAAAATGATTACAGAGGACTTTAGTAGCTCATAACTAAGCTTCAATGAACTTTTTATCTAGAAATCACGATACCTTTTAAAGACCTGCATGATTTTATGTATGGAATTTAAAGTAGATTCTTAAATTGTTAACTAAACTATTTTGTCAAGTCAATTATTAATGGATTATAAATATTTTACTGTAACTAGTACTATTTTGCAAAATTATAGTTCTGACAGAGGATTTGTAAAGAAACGTGATGAGCTTGGATATTTTCATATTAAAATGCACAGGTAAAATATCAACTATTGATAAGTTGCAAAAGATCTTGGACTCCCTAACTAATCTACATAAAGTTTCTTATCAACAATGCCAATTTAAAAGAGATTTCATGGAGCATAGCCATAAAAATGAATGAAACCATGTCCTTTGCAGCAACATAGATGAAGCTGGAGATCATCATTCTAAGTAAACTGTCTCCGAAACAGAGAACCAAACATCGCATGTTCTCACTCATATGTGGGAGGTAAATGATCACAAAGGTGGAGATAATAGACACTGGGGACACTGATAATGCTAGGGTTCAGAAACTACCTACAGGGCAAAATATTCACTGTCTGGGGAATGGGCCATCTGAGACCCAATTCTCATCACTACATAATATGTCCATGTAATAAATATGCATGTGTATCCCCTTAATCAAAAATTTTAAAAAAAATTTTTAAAAAAGAAAAAGATGTCAAATCTGCTTCTCATTGTCAGGTGGGTTCCTATGTATAGGGAAAAGTGCTGGGGCTGGGATACAATGCAAAGGAAAATAGGGTTTATGGACTTATTATAGAGTAAAGGAACATATGATTGTTTTATAGTAATATAAGGAGAAGTTCATTGATGACAAAGTTCTTGGGGCAATTCTGAAAATAGAAAATATTTACTTGAGTTTCTAGGGGTTAAGAATCATTGCTAAGTCTGTATATTGACTTCTGTTATAGATAATTGCAGATGGAACTGATAATAATAAAAAAAATATTCTGAGAATTCTGGAAAAATTGCTAATACCCAATTTCCTGTAAGACAATTGATGTTTTTGACAGTTAAAATAGGTTTTCCTTTTCTCCTTTTAGTCTCAGCTAATTGTTTATAATAGCCGTGTTTCATTTGTTTGTTACTGCCAGATTGCAAAACCCTTGTCAACAAGGTTATAACAAGGTTATACATGTGAGAAAGGAAGAATATACATGTCTCTCTATATGGCATGTATGTGATTGTGTATACACACACATACACTCACACACACTCACACACATATATTGATTTCAAGGAATTTTATCAAGTGCCAAGGGGTTTGATAACGGTCAAACTGTAATATCAGAAGATGAAACAGGGTCATTTAAAGTGATAATACCATAATTACCATAAGAAAAAGGTGAAGATTGCAGGAAAAAAGCAGTTTTATTTGTTTTTCTTACTAGCTCCCCATCCTTCCTCTAACATATACTCTCAGATATACTTTTATAGAGACAGAAGAGGAAGTCTTAAGCTAGGGAATTTGTTATAAGAATTTTAATTTATTAAATTTCTGTGACAGTTTTTAACTCTCAATTAAACTAAGACAAGTATTTCACTGACTCCAATGTTGTAAGGTTTGTCATAAGCCCAATAAAGCCTTCAAATATCCCATGAGCCAAACAATCTCCATTTTCATTGGTATTCCCCTAGAACCCTGGGGGCATTGTTAAAGAAAGAGTGGAGAGTGTCCTGAGAGCCATAGGGGTGTACGCTGCCTTCTGTTGAAAATATTTGAAGGAACGCAAGTTGGATTAATCAAAGCCCTACTGAATGGATATTGCAACAATTCTGATGAGGACTGAAGTTCAAATTTAGAATCAGGGCTGCTCCAGAAACCATAGCAAAAATTATCAAGTGATAGTCAATGATCATTCAGAGGAGGCATTGCAAAGTATGAAAGAAATAAGAAATTTGGCTTCTGAATGGCTATGATGGCTAGAAAAAGAGTAGACATTCCATATTCAGGCAGCTCACACTTTTGTCAGGAGGATTAAAAATACAGGAGGGCTAATCCGCCCCGTCACTAAATAGTTTTTTTTTTTTTAACAGTAATACTCCTCAAATAGTATGTGTGAGTCCTTGTAAAAAATGTGTGTGTATCTTTGCACTTAGAGCACAAAAAAATTGCACAGACCTCCAGTATACACACACATATGTTCACCTGTAACAATTGACCATCATGTCATCTATAAGGTACAGATTCTACTGAAAAAGGATATCAATATTTTGTTTCCTGGAAGGGATGAAAATTTTCTCTCAAACTATTTTTAAAAAGACTTGAAGATGGTGCCATTATACCCTTTATCTCATCATAGTCTATTACTGGCAGTAATTATATTATTTTCCTAAATGCAACTTTGATCTTCCCATAGCTATCTTATACCAAAATTCCACATACAAACTCTGTCTATATTATACTGTTGTACTTGCTTATTTATTGTTTTTTCATCCATCTATTCATTTAATGAACAACCATTTAATTCTCACTCACTATCAAGTACTAAACTCAAAAAGTGAGCTGTGATAAAAATAAGACATGATCTCTGCTGTCAAACTGATCACATTCTGGCAGAACCAATGGATATATAATTAAATACCTGTATAAGAGTGTGAGGTGTGCTCTAATAAAAGAACTAACATGTATCCTTGTTTTAACAAATATATATTATATTGCTACCCAAATCCATTTTCCATCCTTCCTGGTGACACAACTTCAAATTTCCTTTGGCAATCAAACCCACGTTTGTCCATGTCATTTTGGATTATTCTGATTTGAAGCAATTAGAATATCTCATTTGCAGTGCCAACATAATTGGTTCTAGAAGGGTTGTTATGGTATGTGTTCCTCAAAAATTTGTGGAGGTATGTGTACCTCCACAATTTGTATGTTGGAACTTAAGCCCCGATGTGATGGAATAAAGTGGTGGGGTCTTTGCAAGGTGATTAAATCTTGAGGACTTCATTGTTGCAAATAAATTAGTGCTTTATAAAAGAGATTGAAGAAATAAATCTAGGACATTTTGCCCCTTTTCTCTTTACCTTCTGCCATGTGAGGACATAGTATTTGCCACTTCTACCATGTGAGACTGCAGAAAAAGTTCCTTACGAGACACCCAATCTGAAACCTTGGTACTGGATTTCCCAGCCTCTAGAATTGTAAGAAATGAATTTATGTTCTTTATAAATTACCAAGTTTAAATCATTCTGTTACAGCAGCAAAAATAAACCAAAACAATTATCTTGGTAAAGTAATGACACCGTGAGGTTTCAAAGGGGAAGGGAGAGCCTAGGACAGAAAAATTTTTTTAACTTTCAGTCCTCAGATGAACCACACAGAAGGAAACCAACTCATGACATGGATGTTGAGAGTGTGAGTCTTGGATCAAACTGTGCTTAAGAACATTGTCGCCTTTCCAGTTATGACAGCCAATAAATGTCCTTCAGGTTTTAATTAAAATTTATCTGGCATTTCTGTTACATGCAAATTAAACATTTCCAAAACACGTTTATAGAATTTTCGCTTTTTTACCATAATCCAGCGTACTCCAGGATGTACCACTTTATACGTGCCAGGTATTGCTCCGGTCAAAAAGCAAAGGAAGAAGCTATTGCTTTCCATACCCAATCAAATCATTTAGCCAACTCATCTGAGCATATGTTTTTTTTAAAAAAATCCCACCTAAAGTCTAAAGGTTCCCAAAACAATGCAAGTAGGCAAATCCCAGTTGCTATATATACAGTTTAAAGAGATGCATAGAGATTAATTAAAGAATTGATTCAAATGGCTTGATTTGATTTGCATACAGAAATCCTTGGTCTCAGAAGTCTTTTTTTCTATTCTTTTCCTTCTTTATATTTATGTAGTAGCCTTTGCTCTACGTTTTGTTAATGTAGAGACAGAACAATGAGGTGACAAATAAACCAGGGGAAGACAAAATGTCAATTACTTTTTTGTTTCTTTATCTTTATTTTATTTTAAAGATGTAGGGCACAAGTTAGGATTAGGCATACAAGAGGTCATTGTACAGGCAAAGTTTGGGCCTCCCTTTGGTGACCACTTCACCTGATTTGAAATCAGGTACCCATATTGGTGTTGTATTCCCCCATTCCCCTGACAGTATCCCACTATACTGAAAATCCCTTTCTTATGGTATTGTGGTCAATGTTCAGGGTCCACTTATGAGTGAGAACATGTGGTACTCTGTTCTTTGTTTCTGTGATAGATCACTGGATATCATAGACTCTACTTTCATTCAAGTTGCTGCGAAGTCCATATGTTTGTCCTTCTTTATGGCTGCATAATATTCCATTGTGTATGTACATTTTTTTTTATTCAATCCAGTTTCAAAGGGCACCGAGGTTGGTTCCATGTTTTTGCTATTGTGAATAGTGATGCAATAAATATGCACGTGTAGGTATCTTTTTTGTAGAATGCTTTGACATCCTCTGGGTGTCAGTAAGAGGATTGCTGGTTCATATGGAAGGTCAACTTCTAGTTCTTTTAGAAATTGGCCTGCAGAGTTTTGTTTTCTATTATTTGCTTTGTGGGGTTTAATCAGTCTTAGGGCCTTTGAAAGTGAGAAACTAATACTGATAGCCAGTGCCAACTATAATATGAACTGGCAGAATCCAAAATCCTCATGGAAAAGCCCATCAAGTTTTGCACTCAACTGGGTCTCCAAAGGTGACAGACAGATTGATTGTGCTAACTCACATCGCCACCTAGTGCTTCCTATTACTGGAAAAACAAAAGACTCAAAAGGCATCTGGTTCAAATCATGAATGCCAAGTCTACAAATGAAAATAGTACCATAAACACTGACTGAACTGGAATTCTCTAGACATACTGCCTTGCTCTTTTCGAGTGAACAATAGGAATGTACTACTTACAGTCTTGAAATTCATGTAGACAAAAATGTGCTAATGTACAAGAAAGAATAAAAAGTTAATCGTCAGGCATAAAAAAAGAAGAAATCATCACACTCTTTTCCATAGAGGTTGAACTAGTTTGCATTTCCGCCAGCAGTGTAGAAGTCCCTTTTCTCCTCATGCTCACCAGCAGTTGTTGTTGTTTGTTTTATTAATGATGGCCATGCTTACTGGGGTTAGATGATATCTCAGTGTGGTTTTGATTGCATTTCTCTGACAGTTAGTGAGGTTGAGCACTTTTTCATGTGTCTGTTGGCTGCCCGTATATCTTCTTTTAAGAATTGTCTTTTCATGTATTTTGCCCACTTTTTTTTTTTTTTTTTTTTTTGAGTTGGAGTCTCACTCTGTCACCCAGACTGGAGTGCAGTGGCCACTCCCGGCCACCGCAGCCTCGACCTGCTGGGCTCTGGCAATCCTTCCGCCTCAGCCTTCCAAGTAGCTGGAACTACAGGTGCACGCTACCCTGCCTGGCTAATTTTTGATTTATTGTAGAGATGAGGTCTCGCCAGGTTGCCCAGGCGGGTCTTGAACCCGCAGGCTCAGGCAGTCCACTCACCTCAGCCTCCCCAGGCAAGGGATTACAGGCTGAGCCACCGAGCCCGGCTTGCCCACTTTTTAATGTTTTTTGTTTGTTTTTTTCTTTCAGCATGTTTGGGATCCTTGTAGATCCCAGATGTTAGGCCTTTATCAGATATACAGTTGTCAAATATTTGTTCCCATCCTCACTTTCTTGATGGTTTCTTTTGCTTTGTAGAAACTTCAGTGTAATAAGGTTCCACTTGTCTTTCTTATCTCTTATGGCATGGGCACTTGGGGGTTTGATCAGGAATTGATTACCTACTCCAATTTCTGTAAGGGTGACTTCTACATTTTCTAATATTCTTATAGTTTGAGGTTTTACATTTAGGTCTTTGATCCATTTAGAGTTGATTTTTGTGTATGGTGATAGTTAGTGGTCCTGTTTCGATCTTCTGAATGTGATCAGCCAGTTTTTTCAGCACCATTTACTGAATAGGTTCTCCTCTCCCCAGTGGTTGTTGGTGGAGGTTTTGTCAAAGATGAGTTTGTTGAGAAATTGAGGTTTTGCTTCTGGAATCTCTATCCTGTTCCATTGGTCTGTATGCCTGTTCTACCAATACCAGGCTGTTCTGAATACTGTAGCCTTATAGTAAAGCTTAAAGTCTGGAAGCGTGATACCTCTTACTTTGTTTCTTTTGCTAAGGGTTGTTTTGGCTATTCATAGTCATTTATGGTTCCATATGAATTCCCATATTGTTGTTTCCAGGTATGAAATGAATGACGTTGGTAATTTAATGAGTATTGCATCCTTTGATTTGATCTACACTTAACATGGAATATTTTTCCATTTGTTTGGGTCTTCTTGGATTTCTTTGAGCAGTGTTTTGTAGTTTTTGTTGTAAAGGTCTTTCACTTCTTTAGTTAGGAAGATGACAAGGTATTTCATTTTTTTGTGGCTATGTGAATGGTATTGTGCTTTTTAT
>CAUYQG010049857.1:0-15543 GCA_963574415.1 Tarsius wallacei | reverse complement strand
CACTCAGCCCATCCTAGCAGGCCAAGAGTATCCTTCCATGTTCTAGTCCTTTCTCCTCTAATTGCATGCACACATACACACATACACAGCACCCACATGTGTGTATGTAGTACTCATACACTTTCTTTTTTTTTTTTTTTTGAGTTGGAGTCTCACTGTCGCCCAGACTGGAGTGCAGTGGCCCCTCCCGGCCACCGCAGCCTCAACCTGCTGGGCTCCAGCGATCTTGCCGCCTCAGTCTTCCAAGTAGCCGGAACTACAGGCGCGCGCTACCACGCACGGCTAATTTTTTTCATTTATTGTAGAGATGAGGTCTCGCCAAGTTGCCCAGGCGGGTCTCGAACCCACAGTCTCAGGCAATTCACTCACCTCGGCCTCCCAAAGCGCGGGATTACAGGCTGAGCCACCGAGCCCGGCGGCTTTATCATTTTAAATTTTCTTCTGGCACCAAAGGAGAAGGTGCATGGGACCCACTGTGAATGCTACAAGATTTTGGAACTTTTCACTTTTCTGTCTGTCATTTTAGTTATTTTGTCTAGTCCTATAATACTTCTTTTCAGGATCAGAAGCAAATGGTTGTACGGATGAGAAAGAAGAAACTTGCTCAAATAGGAAAATCTGGTCGGATTTGGTGACTGGATTTATGTGTGTGTTAAGGAATGTGCCAGGCAAGATTTTTAAGTCTCTGTACTGATTGAGAGATGATGAATCAATAGTACCACAAACCTTGTGGAGAAAATTGGAGAATAAACTTTTTTCACAGTTCAAAACACAGTGTTTAAAAATGTTTGTGTAACAGGGTGCACAGTGGCTCACACCTATAATCCCAGCACTTTGGGAAGCCGAGGCAAGAAGATTGCTTGAGCCCAGGAGTTTAGATCAGCTTGGGCAAACATAGCGAGACCTCGTTTCTACTAAAAAAAATAAATTATCTGGGCACGGTGGTGGTGCCCGCAGTCTCAGTTACTTGGGAGGGTGAGGTGGAAGGATCCCTGGAGTCCAGGAAGTTGAAGCTGTGGTGAGCTGAGATCATGCCACTGCACTCCAACCTAGGTGACAGAGTGAGATCTTGTCTCAATAAAATAAAAACGTTTGTGTAAGCAGTATTTTGGCAAGTTTTTTGTAAATGGCTTTTTTCTTGGCATTTTTGTAACTACTACAGGCACCCATATGGCAGAACTAGAAATAACAAGGAGAGGCAAGGAAACCCATACATTTAAAACAAATTTGGTAAGATTAACTAATATTTTAATAACTTGACATATTCCTTTCATTTATCTGGTAAAAGTAGAGGTGTCTCAGGTACAGTTTTTTTTTTTAAACTACAATATATTTCTTAACTGGTGTCTTTAGCCCTGACACACAGGGAGGACCCAGAATTCACGTCTCCATTTGGTCAGATACAATGTTGCAGCCCCTCTCTGCACTTGCAGCCCCGCTTTCGGCACTGAAACCCAAGGTTAAGCGGAGAGTTTGTTGAGGCGATCTGCATCAGCGATAGCCCTTCGCCCTTTCCCGCGGTCCGAGGCACACGGGCCGATGGCCGCTGCCTTCGAGGTTGCGTGAGGCGGTGCACATGTCGACTCGCGCCATCCGTGGTCGGTTACAAAGGTACCCGGATGTTCAGTGGGTGGAGCTGGTGTCTACCCATGAGGCAGCGCGCGTAGCTATATACTCCTGCCCTGGACAGAGGCGCTTGTTCCGCGCTGGAAGTCTCTGAGGCCGTCACTGTTGCCGCAGTGGTCGCCTAGAATTTTCGCGCTCCTTTTCCTTCTCCTTTTTCTTCTCCTCATATCTTCAGTCAGGCGGATCTGCTCTGCTGTCGGTAAGCATCCCCCACCCCCGCCTGTGCCGCTCTGAAGCAGGCGGCCGCTCTCCCGCGCAGCGGTTGCCGCCTTGCTCTGAGGGCGGCTGCCGCCGGATTCGTGAGAGCGGCCACAGCCGCAAGGTTTTGAGGGCTGTGGGCTGAGGATCTCGATGTCGGCGCCGATCACCGCGATCGATCACGGAGCGGGGGAGGGGACAGGCTTGGAGGCGCGGCTGCTGGTGGGCCACCATCTTGCGCTGGCCTTGAAGGGGGAGGGATTTCCGAAAGGTGGCTGCTTGACTGGCCGCAGAGGCGCGGGCCGTCCCGCTGTGGCCCCTTCTCACCTCCCCAGGCCTGTGACTCTGTTTCTAGCCTGGTTTTGGCTTTTCCTTCTGGAGGCAACTCCCTTTGGTCTTTTGTATGTTTGATGCTGATGTTTAACGGAGACCCGCCCACCCCCAAGTCTCTTCAATCAAACGAAAAGAGACTAAGAGGGGGTTCCGAACTTTCAGGCATCAGGGATCTTGCGACCCCTTTCTGCCCTGGTACCCCACCCCCACCCACACAGGTTAATGGTCATTCCATGTTCACATCCTTGTTCTTGCCAAAAACATTTCCCTTCTGTGTCACAGAAATTGTGTTCCATTCCGTTATTGTCTAGAAGATAAGAGCCCTGAGGAGAAACGTGGAGTTAGATACACTATTTTCTAACAGTGAGACTTGCAGGTTTTACTTAATGAGACGGAAAAAATTATCTCATTCAGAGGTTTTATCCTGCTCTAGAGATGGAAGGAGTTCCTCTCAACTTGCATCAAGTTTTAATGCTTTTTAAGGAGAAATTTGAGAGGAAAATGTCAGCGGAACCAGCTTCTGCAAGCATGGGAGACCTTCATCCAAGGGATTCTCTTTGTTTGAAAAGATTCGGTTGTTTGTTTTTTTTGCTTTTTGGTTTTTTTTTTTTTAATCTGTGTTCTTAAATTTTTGGCCTTATTGCTTTCAGGTTTGGACTATGGGCTTTAATATCTTTTAGTGCTGTTAAACATAAAATTAAAACCTGGTAACAGAGTTTTAAACTATAAAAGCCGTCTCTTAGCATTTGTGAAGATTCCTAGTTTGGGGATTACGGTGCAAACTCAAACTGTCTCTTTAAGCAGAAACTTTACTGAGCCTATAAAGGCACTGGTTTGCTTATAAAATTAAGTTAGAGCTGTGCGCCTTTGATGTTTTATCAGCAATACAAATTTTATTATAATTGTGTATTGCATTTGTATATTTCATTGGTCACACCTGTTTTGAAATGGGCTGTGAATTGTTGATTGAACTGTTTTGAAGGTGAGGAAACAGCAACACTTCAACATAAGTTTTCTGACCCTCATCCAATGTTCAAATCACTGTATTATGCTCACTTTTTATGGGAGTAAGGTGGTTGAGGGGAGTAAGCAAAGAGGCTCACTTAAAATTTTTGAGAAATATTCAATTCGTCTTTCCTTTATGCTTTTATTTTTAAGACTTCATATTTTTTCAACTTTTAAATACTTAAATAATATTTCCAAGCATGTTGAAAAATTGAAGAATAGCCTATTGAAAAAGTTCTGATGTTGAAGAAGTCCAAATTTCAGCTTTTCCTCTTCAAACTATTCTTTCCCGATAGGTTTTCTAGTGCAGTCTGTGTTTTACTACTCATCATTTTTTAGTAGGGGAGAGGAGAATAAGGGGAAAGGGATACATAACATTCTACCCTCCTTCCTTCCCACTTGCTTTCTTTCCTTAGTTCAGGTGGATGTTTAGAACCTTACCAATTTTTTGTTGCTGTCATAGTAATTGGACAGGTGAAATACATAAACAGAGTAGCAAGTTTGTAAATTGTACATTTCCAATATCCTGGAAATTGGAAATTTATATTGAAAACATTTTTTGTTATTAAAAAGTAAATACAATGTCAAATATTTGTCACTTGCGTTCCATGATTAGATATATAATCCTGAATGTTTTTTCTGTGTCTTCCTGCTTCAGAAAGAAACAAAAGTATTTGGCTTTCAGTCAGGTTGTTTTAAGTAGTGATTCAAGAAGATTTGATTTACTCAGTAATTTGAATCCAAAATGCATGTCTAGACTTTTTTTTCTAGTACTCTACAAGCTCAGAGAAACTACTCTAGAAACAAGCTATAGAAATGACCCTTGAAAGTGTACTCTTTGTCTAGACTCTTTTGATTCATTCTCTGCAATGTAGTTTTCTTTTAAGGAGTATTTCTCTTTTGTTCCATTTTCTTTTTTAATTGTGTATATTTTTATAACGTGAAGAGTTAGGCTAATTAACATATCCATCACCTCACCAGTTAATCAGTTTGTGGTGAGAGTGTTAAAAATCTATTTTAGAAATTTTGAAATACACAATACATTATTATTAACTGGGTTCGCCTCTTGAGTCTCATTGAAACTTTGCGCTCTTTGATTCCTTTTCCCATCCCTCCCTCTCCCCCCACCCCAGCCTCTGGTAACCACCTTTCTACTCTGTTTCTGTAAGATCAACTTCTTTTGATTTCACTTATAAGTGAGATCATACAGTATTTTTTTCCAGAGGCTAATAAGAGAATCCAGCTCTTTTATTAAGACAGATATTAAATATATTTGCAAAAATATAAATCAGTGTCATTCTTCTCACTAGATTTTTTTTTTGTTTTAGAGAATAGTTACTTTCATTAAAAGTATTTAGATTAACTTGTAATGGGTTTAGTATTATTTTATTTTTATTTAAAAAATTTTTTTAGTTGGAATCTCACTCTCAACAGAGAGCTACCACAGTCTCAATCTGCTGTGCTCAGGGGATCCTTCCGCCTCAGCCTTCCAAGTAGCTGGAATGATAGGTGTGCACCACCACACCTGGCTAATTTTTTAAAAAATTTATTGTGGAGATGAGGTCTTGCCAAGTTGCCCAGGCTGTTCTTAATCCCTGGGCTCAGGCAATCCTCTCACCTCCACCTCCCAAAGTGCTGAGATTACAGGCATGAGCCACCGTGCTTGGCTGATTTTGCTGTTATTTTAAATAGATTAATAAATATTTTAAATTTGTCTCAGTTTCAATTCCGAATATGGTAAATATCAATAGGTAAAATCCACATAAACATAAAGCTTATTGGGGTCCTCAATAAGTTTTAAGAGTGAAAAGAGGCCCTGATATAAAAGAGTTCTAGAACTACTGTTCTAATGTAGTTTATTTGTGACAGTATTTTAATTGAGTTCCTTATGTGAAATAGAGTTTTGTTTTCTCTTTAGTATTTGCACTCATCAACTTGTGACAGGACTTCAGGTAAAGAGAAATTAAGCAAAATAATGCGAAATACAGTACAAGAATATTTTATATGCTTTATTTAATCTTCATAAAAATGCTGCAAGGAAGGTATTACTGTTTTCATTTTACAGATAGAGAAACTAAGGCTCAAAGAGGTTGATTAAACTTCCTGTAGGTTTGGCTACCAGGAAGTGGTACACCAGAAATTCCCACTCAAGCTTTCAGCCCTCATGTCCAGTATTCTCATCACCATACTTACTAGGCACGTTTTCCCTGGTGGACAAGTTTTACGCCTATAAAATGCAGATTAGTCAATAATAAATACTTTCTGAGGTGGCTTTAGGAATTAATGATTATGGAATATCTTCTGAAATGTACATAAAATATTTACTATACAGATTGGCTTTGAAAAGCCAGTAATTAGGCTTTATGGGGGACCCAAAAAAGCCTGGAATTATCTTTTGGAGGGCTGGCCCTGCTACATAAGTGTTCTAGGAACCTATCAGCATCAGTGTACCACCTAGGGTTGTTGTGAAAGGCTGCATTTGGCTTCAGTGAATTTTTTGGGGATGCATTCAACACGTTTGCCCGTTTCATGGTGGGGGACTTATAAGCACATCTGCTCACACCATGCTGAGTGTTAGGCAGTTTTTGACCCAAAAAAACCGGCATGACCCAGTGCCCCACCCTCCCTATTCACCCTCTCTCACCCCTGGGGTGACTTTTTTTTGTTTTCCGGGATGAAAAAGTCTTCAAAGGGAAACGTTTTGCAGATGTGGAAGAGGTGAAACAAAACAAAAAAAACCAGCAGAAACACTAAAAGGTAACAAAATTGACAAGTTCAAAAACTGTTTTGAGTAGTGGAAAAAGCATCTCGATAGGTGTATTGCATCAAGTGGAGAGTACTTTGAAGGTGATTGAAGTTTAAACATGTAAGAAAATGTTTGAAAATACAGGCAAACTTTGCAATGTGTTATGCTAATGAATTTTAAATCTTAGTGTAAATTAGCTATTTTCTACAAATAGATGATGTATTAAAATTAACAGAGACAAAAATTGAAAACAAATAAATTTGGAGGAAAATAATAAAGTTATTTCTCATCTTCTCAAAATATACCTGGGCCTCATGTGTTCAGGCTTTCAAAAAAAATAATTTGCACAATATAAAAACTTATTGGACAAAGAAAAGATAGTGAGCCTCTGTTTTCTTTCTGAATTGTATGTAATTTGTTCCCAACACCTGGTTGGAGAGTGACTTGTGTAGATGCCAGTGAAATTGTCTAAGGAACCAAGATATAATTCAGTGTTTCTTGGATTTGAGTACTGTACCAATTGTTTCTTGTTATAAGAAAAACATTTTCATATACGCTCCTATACTTACAATGTTTAAAATATTTTCAGAGTTCTCACACAACCATAAAACAAAGCAATCAGGTGAAACTACAAAGCCAATGCTATTTTACAACTTTAATGTACTGATTGGATAATGTAGATACTTTGCTGAAACAGTTACTGCCTAATTCTATTGAGTTTTTCATGCCTGTAATTCACACCTGTATAAATAATAGCAAGATTTTTCTATTTGAGCCCTTTCAATACCTTCATTTCTGTAGTTAACCATATTGTCATTCCCCTTCATTTAGTTTAAATGCATCATTTAGGTATATTCTCTCCTTCCACTAATGAGCCAGCAGCAATAAAAGGGATAATACTTGGTGTCAATGCAGTGGTAAACACAGACAAAAACATGAATACTGAAATTATGTGACTGAGCTTAATTATAAAGTGGTCATCCAGATGGATTTCAGAGTATGCCTATGTTAAATTTTTAGATAGACAACAAAGCAAAAATGTAGAATTATATTGTTATAGAACTCTCTTGCACCATCTGGAATATATCTATTTTCCCTAGAGGTCTGTTGACCCGTTTGAAAAATGTTGGGGTAATCCATTGGTGAGTTTATTATTAACCTTAAATGCACTTGCCAGAAATCTGGCTCAAAATAGATTAAACCAAAAATGAACTGTTATTTCTTCTCCTATCTGAAAGCTTCAAGGATAATTTGCTTCAAGCATGGCTAGCTTCAAGTGCTTAAATGGTGTCATCAGGACTTGTCTTCCTACCCAATCCTTTCTCTTTTTCTACCCCAGAATCTTATGGCTTTGCTTTCATTGTTGGGTTCTTTCTTAGATACTCTTTCTCCCTTACTCCCAGGCCTGTATCCTACCAGTTTATTATCTTCTTAACAGCATTATGGAGATACAATTCATATAGCATACAGTTTACCCATTTAAAGTATATAATTCAGTTGTTTTAATATATTCACAGAGTTGTGCAACTGGCACCACATTTAATTTTGGAACACTTTTATCACCCCTAATAAGAAACTCTGTACCCATTAGCAATCATTCCTCATTTCCCCCTAACTCTCTCAACCATAGACAGCCACTATTCTTTCTAGCTATAGATTTGCCATTTCTAGAGACTTCATGTAAATGAAATCATACAATATGTGTTCTTTGTTACTGTCTTCTTTCACTTAGAATAATGTTCTCAAGGCCCATTCATATTATAGCATGTACCAGTGCTTCATTCCTTTTTTAATTGCTAAATATTATTTGGTTGTAGTGGGTATATCACATTTTGTTTATCCATTCCTGAATTGATGGGTATTTGGGTTGTTTCCACTTTTTGGCTATTGTTATGAATAATATTGCTATGAACATTTTTGTGCAAATTTTGTTGTGGACATATGTTTTCAGTCATCTCTGTCTCTAGGAGCAGAATTGCTGGGTCATGTGATAGCTGTGTTTAACTTTGTGAGCAACTGCCAAAGTGTTTTCTATAATAGCTGCACTATTTCATATTCCCACCAGCAGTGTATGAAGGTTCCAGTTTCTCTACAGCCTTGCCAACATTTGTTATTATCTATCTTTTGATAATAGCCATCCTGGTGGGTGTAAAGTGATATCCACTAATTATTTAAATAGTTTTTATTGTGATAAAATACACATAACATCCAATTTACCATTTTCACTATGTTAATCCATTATTTTTAATTTTTTGTAGAGCAAACTCTTCTAAAAGATAGTTGAATTTTAGATATCTAAAAAGCTGAAACAAAAACCAGCTAAATAGTAATTGTAATAGTTTATACAGGCAGTTTCAAAAGATTAATGATTGTGTTCAAAAGGTATTTCATTAGTCAGTTACCTGAAATTAATTTTTTCCCTAGAAGAACAGTGTATTAAACATGGGCATAGTGTCTTCACCTGAATCAATAGCTGAAACGGAGAGTTTATTCCTCTTTTGTCTATTTTGATGCCAGTTTTGACTTGCGGTACCTGGAGACCCTCTGGAGTTTCTGTTATAGGAGCTCTAAAATCCCCACTGCATATCTTTGCTAGATAATCCATTTATCTGACAGCTGGCTTAATCTCTTATACAATTCCTTCCCATGCCACCAAAACTCTGAATTAGTGACTTTGGTGTTTTTATGATGGTAGTTTTGGAGGTCTCTAATCCTTCCCCAAAGGAATCCATGAAGTTTCATTTGTTTATTTGTTTACTTTTAAACTGAATCTAAATATGGTAGTGATTCTTTAGATGTGTTGTCCAGTAGAAATGTTCTGTAACTGCACTGTTCACTATAGTAGCCGCTAGCCACTTGTGACTTTTGAGCACTTGACACATGGCTAGAGTGACTGAGGAGCTGAATTTTTACTTTTAATTAAATTGAAGTGCTTTATTGGATATCATAGCTTTAGACTGGAATTGTGGTTCTAATGGCATCTGAGGATTTCTAACTTTTTAGAGCTTTATGAATGTACCAGTTGAGACTTTTTGGGGGCTGCTGTGGGCCTCAAAAGCCATCTCTATAGCCATAGGCAGTGGGTTTAACTTGTATATATATAGACTACTTGTACATTTAATACTCATTTTAGGGTTTTTGTGCCAATAAATATTTTATATGATCATTTAATAAAAGTGTTAAGCAGGCATGGTGGTGCGTGCCTGTAGTCCCAGCTACTTAGGAAACTGAGGTGGGAGGATTGCTTGAGCACAGGAGTTTAAGGCTGTAGTGTGCTTTGATTGCACCTGTGAATAGCCACTGCACTCCAGCCTGAGTGGCATAGCAAGACCCAATCTCTAAAAAATAAAAATTTTAAAAAAGTGTTATATGAGTCTCATAGGCTGTCCAACTGTAATTAAAAAAAAATTATGTGTTCTAATTAGTCACATTAGCACAAGGGAGGGATCGGCAGTCGCTGGACACTGCTGGGGGAGGGAGGAAAGGAGAAGGGTGGGGAGCACATGACAACACAAGGGCTACCTGGTTTGCTATCAGGGGGAGTGAGGGCCAATTAGAAGCCCAAACTTCACTTGCATGCAGCCTGCTTATGTAGTTAATCCTTACTTGTACCCCACATCTCTATAAAAAAAAAATAAAAACATATTTAGATTCAAAGACTGAAAAAAATTTCTGTGTTCTAGGTAGCAGTAGATCCTTAATGATGAGCAATAATTGCTGTGTATCTATCTACTTGTCATATGCATTGCCTTAATTCTAGTTTAGAGATAAGTGCTAACTATTCAAATAGTTGAGTTAAAGAGATTTGTTTTGTTTTTGTTTTTTTTGTTTGTTTTTGTTTTGTTTTTTTTTGAGTTGGAGTCTCACTCTGTCACCCAGACTGGAGTGCAGTGGCCGCTCCCGGCCACCGCAGCCTCGACCTGCTGGGCTCCTGCGATCCTTCTGCCTCAGCCTTCCAAGTAGCTGGAACTACAGTCGCGTGCTACCACGCCCGGCTAATTTTTTTTTTTTGATTTATTGTAGAGATGAGGTCTCGCTTGCCCAGGCGGGTCTCGAATCCGCGGGCTCAGGCAATCCACTCACCTCAGCCTCCCAAAGGTGCGGGATTACAGGCTGAGCCACCGAGCCCGGCTTAAAGAGATTTGAATAGCACTAAAGTACAGACTTTACAGAGACTCTCGTAGTAGAAATTCAGACATTTATGCCAGTAGTTTATTCTTGAGTTACGTTTTTCCTTTGGACTAATTCAGCCCAAATAATTTGGAATTAGGGAAAGTTTGCTTTTGCCAGTTTGAAGATTAAGATGAATGTAGAGACTGAATTCACTCTGTATATCCTACTTTAGATTTCCGGTTTTTTGTTGTTGTTGTTGTTTTGAGTTGGAGTCTCACTCCTTTACCCAGGCTGGAGTTCAGTGGCATGCATGCTCACGGCCACCCCAGTGTCTACCTCCTGGGCTGCAATGATCCTTCTGCCTCAGCCTTCCAAGTAGCTGTATCTATAGATGTACGCTACCATGCCTGGCTATTTTGTATTTTATTGTAGAGACGAGGTCTCACCAAGTTGCGCAGGCTGGTCTCGAACCCACGGGCTCAGGCAGTCCACTCGCCTCAGCCTCCCAAAGTGCTGGGATTACAGGCTGAGCCACCGAGCCTGGCCTACTTTAGATTTCTGATGTCTAATTTTGACCTTTTTTATTTTATAACTGAAATAACATTTTAAAAGTGTTTGTTTTTTATGTAGAATATATGGTATGTGCATGAGAAGTCAGAATACAAATACCTGTTTTAAATAAAGCACTTCAAATGTTTTTTGCTAATGTGTAATATAATAACTTTTTAAAAGCCCAAAGGACCATAGACATACTAGATTGTAAACTTCTGAAGGCAAGGACTGTGACTTACTCATCTTTGTTTTTTCCCCTAGATCTTAGCACATTACCTTGAGCACAGAAGGCAATGAATAATTATTTTTTAACAAATTGATCTATGATGAAATTTACCCAACTAAAACCCCAAAGACTTATTTAAGTATATGTGCTTTCTTAAAAGAATAATAACACTTCTTTCTGAAACATGGAGAATAGGCAAACGTTGAGGGTTCATTACACTTAGTATTTCAAAATTAAGATGAACCAAAACATATACTATGGGGTGATTATTTATTTTTACCTAAGAATGCCTTTTAATATTTTTTGTAATTTGATAGTTCATCGATTTTTTAAAGCAGCAAATGCTTAATACATTTAGCATTTTATTTACTAAAGTTGCAGTCATTCAGGAATGAACCAATTATGGAAAGTGAGTTACATGTGTATATCAAACATATTCAACTCAAAAGGGGAACTTTTGGCAGGAGGAAAAGATTAAATGAGTGTGTATTTAATTGAACAAAATCCACACTAATAGTAGGTATCTTTATAGGGTGGAAAACTGAGACCTAACTTGTCTGGAGTCACATGGTGAGTTTGCTGGAGATTGAAATTAGACCCAAAGATTTCTGGATCCCAAGTTTCATGTTTCAATATTTGGTGTTACTTAAAGTGACTCATAAAATTAATTGATGTCATGTGTTGGTACTTAGGTGACCTTGCAACTTGATGGATGACAACAACACTTTTCGACCAAAAAGTAAGTATTGCTGCTACAGTTGATACTAATATACATAACTATTATATTGAAAACCTTTTGTTAGGAAAAAAGATTAGAGACAGAAGTGGGCACATTTTCTTAAAAATATTTATTGAAGCAATATATACTCATAGTAAAAATCAAACAATATGCAGTAAAAATGTCAGTAAAGTAGAAATGTCAGTAAGTAGAAGTGTTTCCTCCTCATCCCCAAAGATAACTTATTGTAAGTTTAGTATACATAATCACAGACTTTTTTCTATGCGTAGACATAAAAACAGGTTATTTCTAAATGAGATAATACTGTTATGATCTTATGCTATTATGTGCCTTTTAAAGATTTTTACTCAGCAGTATATTTTGGCTATTTTGACAACGGCAGGACCTAGTCAAAAAGAATGAGGAAGACCTATGTGTCACATGGTATCACCATGGCATCAACAGAGATATGATTTGATTTTTTGTTATCAGTATACATGGGTCTCCCTCATTTCTTTAAATTTGACATTTCCTGACTTTGCCTAGTTTCTTAGCCCATAAATTATTATATGTTAAGTGCCTACTACATATCCAGTAGATTACCATGTATGGGGGAAATACAAAGGAAGAAAATAGGTTTTCCCTCTCAAGGAGCTTACTTTGGAGTTGGGCATGTATAATTAAGACACATTAAGAAATAGTGAGCAGTTTGAGATTATATATATTAAATCTTGAATTGCATGACATAGACTGTCAGTACGGAAAGAGGTGGAAGAAAAATCGTTCTAATGGTTTATTGAGGAAGTTATAATTGAACTAAGAGTTGGGAAGGGGCAGGTAATTAATATTTTGGGGGTATTTGCTTGAAGTTAAATACTTTATGTGGCATTTTTCTGAATCTCTGATTACCACTTCTGTTAGGTAGATATTGTACCCATGTTAGAGGTGAGGAAATAGGTTCAAGCAATTTCTCCAGAGTTATATTATTAGAAATGGTGCAATAAGGAACTGTTCAATTTGATGTCAAGTTTATGCTCCTTCCACTATACTCAAATGATGTGGACAATATAAGGTAAGGAGAAAGGATATTCTAGGTAGCAGAGGCAGTACGAATAAGGGCCTCAAGGTACATAATGAGGGTGATGTTTTGAGTATTCAAAATATGCAGATGCTAACTTATGAATTATGCTTTTAATTTTTTGACTTAAAACATTCTATATAATGTTTTTTGAGGTATTGTTAGAAAAAAAGGGAGTTGTTTTATAAACTGGTGACATTTGAGAGGATGGGAAGGTTTTATGTTTTAGGGGGTTTGTTTGATAGGTGTACTATTAAACATTAAACATTATGCCAAGAGGTGATCTGTGGCATACCTGTATAGAAGGTGGAATTAAAATTATGACCAGGCACAGTGGCTCATGCCTGTAATCCCAGCACTTTGAGAGACTGAGTCAGGAGGATTACTTGAGCTCAGGAGATTGAGACCAGCCTAGGCAATATAGTGAAACCTACTCTCTACAAAAAAAAAAAAATCAAAAAATTATCTGAGCATGGTGGCACATGCCTATAGTCCCAGCTACTCAGGAGGCTGAGGCGGAAGGCTTGCCTGAGCCCAGGAGATCAAGGCTGTGGGGAACTGTGATTGTGCCACTTGCTCTCCAGTCTGAGCAACAGAGTGAGACCCTGACTCAAAAAAATTAATTAAAATGTAAAAAAAAGTGGCACCAGTTTGTTAAGATGTTTTTGTTTGTATGCTATCTCAAATTATTATTTTCAAGTAGTGCCTTTTAAGGCCATGCTAAAGTTTAGTCTTAATTTTGAGTCAAAAGTAGAAATGCCATTATTTTAGTATAGTAAAATTACTTTTAGAAATGACTGCATTTAAAAGACAAAGCTATCATTGTCTAAGCCAGTACCCTGAAGCTGTGATTTTGTTTTGTTTGTATTTATTTCTTTCTTTATTCGTTTAGTTGGCCCCCACAATTCACATCTCACTCCACCACTTTTATCTATCCTTGTTGCAATTCTTTTAGTTTAGGACTCCTTAAATATATCTTTTTAACAAAAACAAGACACACATAGTTTTTTTACAGTCAAACAATCTGAAAAGACTTTACATTGCATAACCACAGTTTCTTGAAGGTAAAGAGCGACACAGGGAGACGGAGGTAGAGATAAATGAGTATGTACACAAATGCACGTACCTGTGTTACTGCCTATGTTTCAAGGCATGCTCCTTCAATTGTTTAGATGTTTTTTTTCTTTCTTTCTTTCTTTCTTTCTTTTTTTTTGAGTTGAGAGGTCTCAATCTGTCACCCAGACTGGAAGGCAGTGGCACAATCATGGCTCGCCATAGCCTCAAACTCCTGGGCTCAAGCAATCCTCCCTTCTCAGCCCCCTGAGTAGCTGGGTCTGTAGGCATGCACCACTATGTCCAGCTGATTTAAAAAAATTTTTTTTTGTAGAGATGAGGTCTAGTTATATTGCCCAGGCCGGCCTCGAACTCCTGCACTCAAGCAATCCTCTCTCCTCATCCTCCCGAATAGCTGGGATGACAGGCATGTGCCACCATGCCTAGATGAGTTTTTGATTTTTTGCAGAGATGAGGTCTCGCTATGTTGCCCAGCCTGGTCTTGAACTTCTGGGCTCAAGCAGTCCTCCTGCCTTGGCCTTCCAAAGTACTGGGATTACAGGTATGAGCCCCTATGCCTGGCCTGTTAAACTGTTTTTCTAATAATTATTTCCACATTTCTCAATTTTTTAACACATTACATACAGCTGTGTCTTGAATCATCTATTTTTGCCATTGGCTAATGATTTATTTTTATCAAGTAAAATAAGGATTTTAATTTTCTTACACTTACCCCTTCCTTTAAGCATCTCCCAATATATCTCAATTTTTTGTTAAATTATGTTTGATTTTTTTTTTATGAGGACCATAGTAAATACTGTTTTCTGCAGATCATAGTACTGTGTTATATAGCATGTTATGGGTTTGTTTCCTTTTTTCCCTCATTTTTTACATATTCATTTTTTTGTTAGCTAAAAAATCTATAGCCACCCACACCCTTCCATAGCCTCTTAACTCAATTTTCTACACAGTGAAACTTGTCAGGTAATCTGAAAGTTTAATTTCTTTCTTTCTTTTCTTTTCTTTTTTGAGTCGGAGTTTCACTGTGTTGCCCAGGTTGGAGTGCAGCGGCACACTCATGGCAATCCTTCTGCCTCAGCCTTCCAAATAGCTGGGACTATAGACACGTGTCACCATGCCTTGCTACGTTTTTGGTTTATTGTAGAGACGAGATCCCACCATGTTGCCAAGGCTGGTCTAGAACCCCTGGGCTCAGGCAATCCTCTTGCCTCAGCCTCCAAATTGCTAGGATTACAGGCTTAAGCCACCGCGCCCAGCCAATTAACCTTTTAATTGGCATCTCATTCCGTCGCTCAGGCAGGAGTACAGGGGCATGCTCACGGCCACCCCAGTGTCGAGTGTCAACCTGCTGGGCTCTGGCGATCCTTCCACCTCAGCCTTCCAAGTAGCTGGACTACAGGCACGAGCACTACAATGCCTGGCTAATTTTTTTGATTTTTATTGTAGAGACGAGGTCTCACCATGTTGCCCAGGCTAGTCTCAAACCTGCAGGCTCAGGCAATCCTCTCACCTCCACCTCCCACAGTGCTGGGATTACAGGCTTGAGCCACTGCACCTGGCTTTTCTGGAGTTTTTATTAGGTGGCTACTATACTTTTGAAATTGATTTTTCTAACAATCTTGTCTTCTCTATTAATATCTGCATTTTTTTGTCTTTTAGTTTCACATTTACTGAACTTTCGGTTTTTTTTTTTTTTTTTTTAGTTGGAGTCTCACTGTGTTGTCTCGACTGGTGTGCAGTGGCATGCTCCTGGCCACCACAGCCTCGACCTGCTGGGCTCTAGTGATCCTTCTGCCTCACCCTACCAAGTAGCTGGAACTACAAGCCCGTGCTACCATGCCCGGCTAGGATTAGTTTTAAAAACACAACTGAAA
>CAUYQG010049854.1:0-19112 GCA_963574415.1 Tarsius wallacei | reverse complement strand
GAGCCAGGATCCTCCAAAGGGTCGGAATTTACACATCACGGTTTGTTAGGATGCCTCCCTGAAGCCTTGTTTCCAAGCAATCCTACTCCATTTGAATGGAGTTTTCTGAGTTTTCAGAAAAAAAAGGAAGACACGAGCCTTGCTAGAAGTTCAGCTGAATTCTGGAAGGCTTTGTGCAGTGCATCAAACACTGTGCATCAAGAATTCAGCACTAGCTGGGCTCGGTGGCTCAGCCTGTAATCCCGTGATTTGGGAGGCTGAGGTGAGTGGATTGCCTGAGCCCGCGGTTTCGAGACCTGCATGGGCAACTTGGCGAGACCTCATCTCTACAATAAATCAAAAAATTAGCCGGGCGTGATAGCGTGCGCCTGTAGTTCCAGCTACTTGGAAGGCTGAGGTGGAAGGATCGCCGGAGCCCAGCGGGTCGAGGCTGCGGTGGCCGGAAGCGGCCACTGCCCTCCAGTCTGGGTGACAGAGTGAGACTCCAACTAAAAAAAAAAAAAAAAAAAGAATTCAGCACTGTCCTCAGACTGTGCAAAAAGGAGAGAACATGGGTTCTTCTTAGGCCTCAGGTGAAGAAGATGATGAACTATATTTAAACCCAAACTGGAAGTTGCTGAAACTTCATTTTAAAAAGAGATGTGTTTTGGCCCTCTGTGTTTGTGTTTCTTTACATTTCATTCTAGGTTATGTCTTGCTTCCATTTGCAAAACAAAAACGAGCAATTAGGGGCTTGTTAATAACTTGCACTGGTAATTAAAGAACACTGTGCCTCAGAAAAGTCTTAATGAACTTCATCGAGTTTACCCGCCTGGCTGTTCTTGGGTTTCCAGCAGGGAGAGAGCTGATTTGCTGAGCACACAGATGTGTCCAGCCTTGGCATCCTTGTTCACCCCCAGCAAACCCCAAAGAGCCTGGTGGAGATACCCAGGCTCCTGGAGCGTCCACGCTTCCAAGTCTGTTAACCGGTGACCCCTGGCTCTGTTCAGCATTCCAGATTTCAGTTTTGCAACTCAACGAGTGGGAGTATCTCAGCCCCCAAAGCATTGACTGTCCCAGTGGCAGCTTCCTCCTTTGCTGAAGTCTTGGCTCTCCTGGGCCATTCTAAATTAACAACTGCTGGGCCGTGTCGGCATAAAGAGGGAGAAAGCCATCCCTGGCTGGAAGACAGAGAGTAATTAAGTGACAAAGGTGACGTTCTGGAATGTTCAGGAAATCCCCTCATAAGTGAAACACAGCACACATGTCTGACACTCATACTTCTAGGCCGATCTCTGAGACATTTTTCCCAGGTCCTGATTAAATTTCAGCTGGAGCCATGGAGTGGGTGCGACCACAGAGTGGGTACCTGCCATGCAATGATTGCTGCCCCTTCACCTCCAATCTACCCTCCTTCTTATTTTTGAGAAGTTAGTGCCAGCTGTGAATTTAGTGACCTGCTTCTTAAAGGACTAATCTTCTGTGTATTTAACTTCTCAGGGTATTTTCACTCGTGTGACAGTTTTCTTGCCCTCCTCCCCCAAACCAGTTGCCTGAAGGATTCCCAGGGGATTCCACCTCTTTATTTCTTCCAGAAGGCCTTTCTTGACCCCTTCAAGACAGCATCCAGGGACTTCCTATTTGCACTAGTGCATGGCAGTTCACTGTATTGGAGTCAGCTGGAATAATGGCTAAGCATCCCATGCCTTAATCCTCCTGGCAACCTCTAAGCATTTGGCAGGCAAGGGTGAAGCCATCCTAATCTTTGTTCTCTCTGCTAGTGCCAGTCCAGGCCACAGCAAGAGCTGAGCAAATATTTGTGGCTGGCTGTGTTCACACACGTTCTGGATTCGTAAGTCAGGTAGGCGGCTGTCAAGGTCCATTCGTTCCGCAGAGACCCGTGAGCTTCTCTCTGGGTTGGGGTCTTCGTGGACCATCTTGGAAAAGAGTTTCAGCACTTACAGAAGGTGGCGGTGTTGCTTCGCAGTTTAAAAAGTGAGCGTCAGAGTCAGACAGCCTGTGTTCCGACCCCAGCCATGCAGTCGTAACCTTGAGTAACTTACCTGGCCTCTCCAAGCCTCAGTGCCCTTGACGATAAAATGGGTATCATGATAGTTCTTAACTGATAGAGCGGTTTTGAGAAGGAAGCGACAGCACGGATGTAGTGACACTCGCTAAACGTTAGCTGTGATTGTTCTTAGGCAAAACCCAAAGGAACCCCTTGGGAGCCCTGGGAAGAATTTTCAGAGCAGACTGCAAAGAGATCATGTATGAAGATGTGCTGTGAGTTTAGCACATACGACAGTTAATCAGTGGCGCTGATTTTGGTGAGGGGTGTTGTACGTTATATGCTACTAGTGTGAAATCTGTACTAGAGGTGTGGCTAGAAGGAGGAAAGCAAAACCCACCATTATTAAGAAAGGCTCCTAGATGAGCAAGCAACAAGCCTAGCACTGAAAAATGGGAACAATTAGTCCTCTGCAGACCTTCATTACTGTTTCCATGCAACACTCCAGGGAGGCAAACCTAATGTCCCCTTCCCAGACGACAACCCTGAAGCCCATGCAGGGTATCTGACCCCAGGGACATCGCTTCACAAGCTGGTGTGAGCATCAGCTGGAATTCCCTCCATTTCTGCTTTCTGAGCGCTGTGACCTTTGTGTATAATACAGCTGAAAATGTAATATCTCAAAGGACAGAAGCCAAACATGTGCATTCAGTGTTCCAGAAACTTAATTCTGCCCGGGAAGCCTGGGCTGGGAGCTTGCGAGGAGATACCACAGGCCATTCAATTCTTGATTAAAAACAAACCATCGGGCAGTATTTTGTTCATGTCATTGTCTCATTAACTCATGAATGTAATGCCTGTCGCTGTGATCTGTTTGAAGCCACGTTGGACCATTGCAAGCGGTTTATGTTCTGTAATGGAGTTTGCACTCCAGTCATGTTCATCTGCTAATGCAGTGCTCACCATATGACTGCGGGCAAATCTGGGGTCACATGCTCAGCTTTGAGGAATTTCTTGTATTTTAGCTCACCACATCAGAATTGTGCATTTACCTACCCAATGCAGAGCTCCTATGAGTTTTGTTACTCATTGGCAAGATGCTTCTAGCAACTGAGAATAGCACCTGTGCACATCTGGAGCTTGGCTGTAGCTGCTATCACTAGCCACATTTTTCTCCTTGGCTACCTGGAGTCTCAGAAGATGAGGGTGCTGCCTCATCCATCAGGGGCACTGGAAAATTTTACAGCCAACCAGATGATCTCAGCCCCCTCAAGCATGTGCATAGAGCCCTCTCCCTGTCTATGCGAGGCACGTGGGGACAATGGGGAGTTCATACTTCCACCCTGATTCCTCATCTTGGCCCGCTGGGCTCATATGAGATGACTGTTGGGAGAGTCACTTTTCAGCCCTCTGACCCACACGACCTGTGGAGCATGGGCTATTGGCTGAAGTCTGGAACCCCCAAAGTTGGGAGACCGCAGAGGGGGTGACAAGACGTGCTTGGAGGGATGTGCCTGAAACTTTGTTTTTTGCAAGCCCATCAAAGAGGAACTTCATTTAATACGTCTTTCCCCGACAGTGTTCCTGAGCTAACCTCTGCCTGTGGAGAGAAGAATGATCATTAAAGTTCCTGAAGAAGGACTCTGTTTATGCCTTCGTTATTCCGAACGATATTGACTTATTCATTTAATTAAAAACCTTCTAGGTTGATTATCGGTGACAGAACGAAATAGTGTTGGCCGAGAATGAGACTTTGCTGAGAAAATAACACTGATTCATTTTCAGTAACTCATAGACAGAACGAACAAGTTATTGTCCTTGGCAGGAGTGTCTGAGAGATCCTAATTCACTCATTGTTTTTCTTGCAGTGGATATTAACTGGCCGTCTTTAGCTATAATATGCATCTATATGCACATTTTAAATCACCAATGAATCATTTGAAATGTGTGCTTTCATACAAATACAGGCAGACAGTAAAAAAGGCTAATAAGTTTAGCACCTAATTGGTCAGCCTTTGAGAACCCGGTTAACACATCACTTTGCATCAGGCACTGCAAGTATTTTGTGAATTCTAATGCCACAGGAACCAAGGGGCACAGAGATGTTTTTCTCACCCATGTCAGTGACCTTCAGATGATGTAAATCTGTTCTATTTTTCATTTTAAGTTCTCATTCATGTGAGTCCCAAAAGATGCCTGTTTTGCCCAGTTTTACAGACCACTGAACATTCGGGTCGTCTTGGTAGGCGTGGAAGTATGGAATGACATTGACAAATGCTCCATAAGTCAGGACCCGTTCACCAGCCTCCATGAATTTTTGGACTGGAGGAAGATGAAGCTTCTACCTCGCAAATCCCATGACAATGCACAGCTTATCAGGTAGGGACTTCTGTCTCCTCTTTACTTAAAGAAATCGTGCCCTCTGCCCACCCTGTCTCTCCTTAGCTTTGCCTGCATAGCCCTCAGAGCTGCCACCTTTCTGCAGAGCATCCAGCCATCTGCAAGGGAGTTTCTCAGCCCACAACCACAGGGCGGATGCCATCCCAACTTGGAACAGTGCACTTGTTAGGAAGGGCACCCTCTAGATGCCCTGGGAACCCCATCCCTCTACAGAACTCTTATTTCCTACTCTCAGAATCTGGACATTTTCCTCTATGCCAATTTTTCTGATTTTGGTCTTAATATAAAGTTGTCCTGAGTAGAATATTTTTTAAAAGCCTCTTTTTTAAATTATGAATGAAAAATGTATGTTTACATAAGATCTAAGGATAGTGCATTTGGACAAATATTGTCAGATGCCTGGAGGGAAAAAAATCTCATTCCTCCTATTTCAACGGTTACTCTTTGGTTTTCTAGATCAGAAAATACCAGTAGCATAGCATATTAACCTTGTATTCCTTACTTAAGTCAGTATGCATTGAGTACCTGTTAGGAACCAAACAATGTTTTAGAGACTCTGAATATAATGATGACCAACACTGTAAATCTCCCTGCTCTCAGAAGTCTCCAGTCTACTGGGAGAAGACAACAATAAAATTTCAGAGCATGGTAAACCCGAAGATAATACGGTGAGGAAAGCATAGCTGTAACATAATAGATTGGTAAGATATTGCAGGCACCTTTATATTTAAAAGAAAAGAACAATCTTATGATAATCTAAATTAGTATGAAGTAGATGTTTCCAGAAGTGGCAAATTTTTATTTAAATCTTTAAATGGTTTGTGCCATTATTCTTTGTTCGCATACAGCTTATATCACTAAAGTGAAAACTTCAGGAACAGAAATGCTTTCCTTTGGCAAATCAGATCAAGTTTATTGAATATTTGTGGGACGTTAAAGACCAGACCTATCCTATTCTCACTTTAGAAAATGCATATATCTGAGCTGAGGCTATTGGCATTCCCTGATCATTTACTTTGGCCATTTTTACAGGGTTCCCCTGTCTTGGATATTTGTGGTTGCCTCACATTTTATGCATTGATTAGTTCTGAGCCACTAAAAGTACATTTTATGTATTTTGAGTCAGAAAGTTTTGTTTTGATTTTTTCCCCAAATGTAGTCTGTCCAACTTGAACATCTGGAAATAAATTAGCATCTTATATAACTTTATTATTTAGATACATGTATCATTGTAGCTCTGCATATGGCCTATATAGATATAAAGGCCAAAATTCCTACTATGGTAAATATGAGTATTGTGGGATAGATGGGTAGACAAAGAGATGAATGGATGAAAAGATGAATAGATAAAGAAATAGATGACGTTTTACGTACACTTACCACCTTCTGTCCAATTGGCCATGGCTAAAATATCTAACCTTTCGAACAATACATGTATCATCTGTATATATACATGGCCAGGATAGCATTGGTAAGGAATTTTATTTCTTTAAAGGAGATTCAACAAGCATGATGTTTAGTTTTTCCTGCATGAGGTTGAAATTAACAGAATTTGCGTTAAACAAGCCCTTGGTTTCAGTCAATTCATGATCAGATTAAGACTCCAGATAGGAGGAAGCCTGCACTGAAGCCATGATATTACTTCTAGAAGCTTTTCCCCTGGGTGCCAAGGCTTTGCAAGTGCTTGCTTACTCTACATTGGCTCCAGGAGATTGATTATTTTTCTGCCCATTTCAATTTTGCAAGCTATATTAGTAGGACATTTTGAAGGATTTTGAGATTCTGGCAGAATTATAATGAGTTACCCAGGAAAGCAAATTCAGCTACAAAAGAAAATCTAGTAAACCATCTAATGTATTTATTTTAGTTAATAGTGATTCTCTGTGACTTTCCTGCCTTTCCATCAGCAAACATTGTTTAAATGGAGCAGCTCTCTACAATCCATAAGAAAATAGGCAGAATACAATTTATAAATACAAAATAATGACTGGTTGTTTTCTTTTTTTATTTTTTTGAGTTGGTGTCTCACCCCATCGCCCAGGCTGGAGTGCAGTGGCACGCTCACGGCCACCCCAGCGTCAACCTGCTGGGCTCCCGGTGATCCTTCCACCTTAGCCTTCCAAGTAGCCAGAACTACAGGCATGAGCTGCCACGCCTGGCTAATTTTTGATTTATTGTAGAGAGAAGATCTCACCAAGTTGCCCAGGCTGGTCTCGAACCCACAGGCTCAGACAATCCACTTGCCTCGGCCTCCCAAAAGTGCTGGGATCATAAGCTGAGCCACCGAGCCCAACCGGTTGTTTTCTGAGTCTTGAAAACAGAACTCTAAAAGGATGATAGGATCATGATACAACTTCAGAAATAAAATTTTTATGGAAAAAGAGATAAAAATCCCATGCAAACATCCCCATATACTCTGTTATAGGAAGGTCCAACAGAATTTCAAGTGCTAGAAAATGCTGTATCCTATATTAGATTAAAGCAAGTTCTCTCTTTTATTCCCTAGTGGGGTTTATTTCCAAGGGACCACCATCGGCATGGCACCAATCATGAGCATGTGCACAGCAGAACAGTCTGGAGGAGTTGTCATGGTAAGCCAAGGACGTTAGGAGCTGGTTTCCCTTGTTAATGGTTCCCCAGGAAGTCACTACTTTTATCAGACCTTGTGAAGTTAGGTTCTCTCCTTTAATGCTGTTTAGACTTAATTCTACTCTTACTCTAGTTATATTTATAATTTTATATGCCCTACAATATCTTAAGGACTGTTTATAAAACGCAAATGGCACACAGGAAAGGGGGGCACAGAAAATAGCTCAGCAGAGGCAAGTCTGCCTCTTTTATGTAGAAACATTTTTCAACCGGGACTTTCCAATCCAGGAATTCCTCCTAGCCCTAGGGTGAGCCAGGGCACTGGGGTTGCCCTCATCTCGCAGCTGTTTGGAAGTCCTGTGGTCTCACCAGACATTCCCATGTGATGGTTTTCTGATGGTTCTGCCTCCAAGCCCATCAGCCAAAAGTCTGAGGTTTTTAACTTTTCACCACTGCAAATGCTTTACATACCTTCTGGCTGGTGCACAAGTTATCTTTAAAACAACCTTATTCTTGGAAGGCAGAGACCTAGGTTTATGGCTTTACGAGGATAATTTTGTCATATATGGACTATATATGTTTGCAAGAGGAAATAAAATGGGAAGAAAATGTGGGGACTTCTTATGGATTTAAGAGGGAGGTAGCTTTGATAGGCTGTCCCACAGGGGGGCTTGTGTTTCCCTTCATCGGATAATTAAAGGGCAGGTTTTCATCCTACGTTATCCCTACTGAGAAAATTTAGTGTCCCCTACGCACCGGCCCTCAGACAGGGAGTATCCTCAGAGATTGTTCTTCCATCTCCATTAAACAAACAGAGCCTTGCCCTTCCAAGAAACCATGAGTTCCTCCACATTTTTTAAGCAGAATATTTGTAAGCGTTCAGTAGTATTAAAGGGTGGAAAGAGTTATGTTCCACTGACTTTTACTTTCTCTCCACATACTGCCTAACTGAATCTTCTTTGAGAATAGACATCACAGACATTCTCCTCTTCTCTGGGTACAGTGCTAGTCATGAACGTAAGCCCTGCCCTAAAGGTATAAGCCATGCGGAGGGATTGAACCCACTTGTGGGATTTCTGGCTTGCACTGGCTGTTCCCTGGTATTCTATGGATCTGGACCTGTATGTGAACTCCACCATGGAAGTCCTCAGAAAGTTTGGTTTGTGTTGGCTCTGGGTTCATTTCAAGTCAGATCCCAACCGTTTTTTTTTTTTTTTTTTTACAGAGCAGCCTGTAAATTTTTAAGAGGGAATCATTTTCTGTTTCATGGTTCCATGGTCAGTTGCTACTGACTTTGCCACTTAAAACTGGCATAAATATTTTTTTAGAGCTGAAACTGAATTCTTCATAAGCATGGCAGGTTCCGCTGCTGTGAGGTGCTGAGACGTTCCTACAACCCATCTGACCGAAATAAGCAGCTTTCTTCAGCTCGGGTCCCTGACTCTGTTTCCATACAAGCATTTTATCAAGATTCCTTCTTTAAAAGCGTACAGGGAAGCCTATTTTTAAAAAAAGATATACAAAAATAAATGTGAGAAATCTAAGCAAATTATGTACAACGCAATAAGAATCAAGTCAAGACCGAAATTACCAGGAAATTTGTTAGCAATTAACATCGTCCATAGACACACTCCTTGTGCATTCCAGATATAAGATAACTGTCAAGTAGGATGAAATGGCACACCACCTTTAATTTCTATAAAATTTATGAGATCGGCAAGACCAGCACCTTGGCCAGACTTAAAGCCTCTAGACTAACTTTTTCTTGCTGTCTCTAAAGTCAGGTTCATGGGTGTTACATGTGACTATGCCTCACTCAAGGACTCACAAATCTAAGAGAAAGTAAATAACGTGACAAAGAAGCAGGAATCTCCTCAAAACTGAAACTATGATTGCTAATACCATTTCTCTATTTTTCAAAAGAGAACAAACCATTAAGGAAACCCTTAAAGCCATGCCTTTGTATCTAACTGGCCGAAAACAGTCTTGGTTTGGCAATAATACCATAAATAAACAGATGGGTATTTTTTTCTTATTCAAATGTAAACTGTTTATCAGAGTCTCATAATAGACGTTCTGTTTATGTTCACTTATGCATGAAAGAATGTAAAGCAATTTAGCAACTGGAGACCAAACCAAGATATCCAGAGGTACAAAAATATCAGAAGTAGAATATTTTTAAGGATGAATTCCTTGAATTTTGTGCCAAAGCACGCTAAATTCAACCCTTAGATTGACTATATTCTCTTCACCAATGTCTTATTCTTGAGAACTGATTTCCTGAAACGTATTTGTAAAGCTTTCTACAACAGGAAACTGTAAGATCTCAACAAAGCAATTTATTAGGAATTTCATCTAGTCTAAGAATAACTTGGTCCTTGACATGCCGTCATTTTCTTAGACTGAGTGCTAGTCGTAAACACCATCAACAAACCCATAAGACCTTACATGAACACACCTTTATCCAGAGGTCTCACAAAGACTGACTGTATCAGGAATGATGTGTTTTTTTCCTAAAATATAATATCATACTTGTTTTAGTCTGTTTTCTGTTGCTTATAACAGAATGCCTAAAACTGGGCAATTTTTAAAAAAAGGAATTTCTTATAGTTTTTTGGTTGTTTTTTTGGTTTTTTGGGTTTTTTTTTTTGAGTTGGAGTCTCACTCCGTCGCCAGGGTGGAGTGCAGTGGCACACTCACAGCCACCCCAGTGTCAACCTGCTGGGCTCAGGTGATCCTTCCCCCTCAGCCTTCTAAGTAGACGGAACTACAGGCGCACACTACCATGCCTGGCTAATTTTTGATTTATTGTAGAGACGAGGTCTTGCCAAGTTGCCCGGGCTGGTCTCAAACCCGCAGTCTTAGGCAATCCACTTGCCTCGGCCTCCCAAAGTGCTGGGATTACAGGCTGGCTGAGCCACCGAACCTGGCCATATTTCTTATAGTTATGGAGGCTGAGAAATCCAAACATGAAGGCCATATCTGGCGAGAGCCTTCTTGTTGGTGGGGGCGCTCTGCAGAGTTCTAGGTGGCATGGGCATCACATGGTGAAAGGCTGAGTGTGCTGGTTCAGGTCTCCCTTCCTCTTCTTATAAATCCCCCAGAACCACTCCCATGTTATTCCTTAATGCATTAACCCATTAATCCAAGAAGGGATTAATCCAGGCTTGAGGGTCCATAAAGTCCTCACCTCTCAATACTGCCATATAGGGATTAAATTTCAACATGAGTATTAAAGAGGACATTCAAACCATAGCAGTATTATTTCCTGGAAGCCTCTTGGAAGACTTATCTCTTTCTAGGGAAGCACAAAACAAGATTCAAAAATGGTTCCTTCCTTACTCCATGACGTGCAGGTCTTTTCAGAGAAACCATTCCTGGACACAGTTTCTGTAGATCACATTCACTAACTAATTTTAGTTTGTTGAAGTGAAATGGCCACATTTTGTAATTAACTTCTAGTATCTATTTGAGCTAAGCCATCAGGCACTCCACTAAATGAGGGGTGGCCAACAGTGCTTGAGGGATGGAGAAGCCGCCTCCCACAACCAAGCAAAAGGTTAGGTGAACCCCCAGTAGCAAAAGTCAGAGAATCAGAACATCTCCATGTATTTGCAAAGTCTTCCCGACAACTCAAAGAGCTAGCAACGGTAAGACATAACGGGATTAGTATCTTAATTCAATGGGTCTTCAAACAGATTATTCAATGTGGTCAGGTTTATTGTAAATGATCATGAACTTTTCAAGTATCCTTCCCTACAAAGCAGACAGACAGAGCAGTAACAACCATGCTCAGTTACAACCGTTCGGGCCTTATGAAGAAGGTCGCAGAACATGCTTGCTCCTGTCAAATTTATATCAGCACCATCCCAATCAAGGATAAAACAGTACTTTCATTACCCATAAAGCTTTCTCCTCCCATGATACAGAACAACCTCCTGCTTCACTCACTGGAATGTGTTTTGTGAGCAGTTGTAGAAAACAGGAGAGGAATCTGTGCCTTGATTATGTCATGCAAGCATGATGAATCCTACATGCATATATGAGGTATACATACATTGCTCAGCAAAAGAGGGCCCAAACTGGCCTAATAAAATATGTCAAATTCATTTCTTTAAGTTTTTGTTTTTGGGTTTTTGGGTTTTTGGTTTGGGTTTTGGGGTTGTTTTTTTTTTTTTGTGAGTCAGGGTCTCATTCTGTCACCCAGTCTGGAGCTCAGTTGCACAATAGCAGCTGACCGCAGCCTCAACCTCCTAGGTTCAGGCAATCTTTCTGCCTTAGCCTCCCAAGTAGCTGGGACTACAGGCATGTGAAACCACACCTGACTAATTTTTTTTATTTTCTTTTCGAGAAGAGGTCTCGCTGTGTGGCCTAGGCTAGTCTCGAACTCCTGAGCTCAAGCAATTCTCCTGCCTCGGCCTCCCAAAGTGCTGGGATTACAGGCATGAACCACTGCACCTGGCTATTTGTGTGTGTGTGTGTGTGTGTGTGTGTGTGTGTGTGTAAGTTTAGACCAAATAATGAGCTTTATATTAGTTCCTTATAGGGAATTTAATTGAGCCAAATATTAACAAGAGGTCTCCAGAGAGGGACAACAGAGATTGAAGTCTAAGGAGATGTAAACTATACTTCTGTACTCTTGTGTTTTCTTTGAGGACCATTCAGACAGCCCTCTTGGTGCCGCTGTGACCCTGGCACACGAGCTGGGCCACAATTTTGGGATGAATCACGACACACTGGAGAGAGGCTGCAGCTGTAAAACAGCGGCTGATAAAGGTGGCTGCATCATGAACCCTTCAACCGGGCAAGTACTAAGGCTTCCAAATACTTTGTGCACAGCTTGGAGTGTATATTGGGAAACAGCTGGGTCAAAATTTCCCTGGTTTTCTGGTCAGAGAACCCTCAGAAGCTTCTAAAGAAAATTTATTCTCAAATAACAAGAGCGGGCTGTGCCACGCTGGAGAGCCGTGGGCAACCAGATTGCAATGCCACATGGCACGAGGACTGACCTCTTCCCTGAGAAGTGGCAGGAATGGATGCTGTCTGTGTTTAGAAAACACACATTATTCAACAATCCTTGCATGTGTTTTTTTTTTTTTATTTGAGCCTACAGCTCCCGCTCCCAGGCAGTCCAAGGAGCCAGACATCTGAGCACCTTGTCAACCCGTTGGGCAGAGTTGAGATGGGTAACCTCTCCCTCAAGGGTACTGGGTAGGAGGTATTTCTTTTCCCAGGGATGGCCCTTGGGCATGTCTGAAGTTTGTTAGTAGCTTGAGGATTTCTGGCTTCCCTGCCTCTGACACCACATCACCTTACCATAGCTCAGAGGTTTAAATGAAATGCTTTTTCTGCCTTGGTAAATTATGTTGTTCAGCCTTATTTCATGCCTTTCTGAAACTCTAGAAAAGAGAAAGTTTCAACCAGAAAAAAAGAAAGACAGTTAATTACTGGAGCATTCAAATGAGGCAGAAACAGATGCAACTTAGAGCGATTAGAGATTCAGATGTGTTCTTATACCTCTAGAAAAACCTATTCCAAACTAGAATTTTGTGCTAATTTAAGATTTTCATTAGTGGGGGAAACATGCACTGGATACAATGCCGTCTTCTTTTTTATTATCCCTTGAAGCCCTGTAAACACTTACCTTCATGGAACTTTCCAGGCCAAGCCTGCTTTCTGGGTTTGCTGAAAGGAGACATTGGGACAAGAAGCAAGTGCTTTGATCAATCCAAAGTCTGGCCTCTGTGAAGATTTGCTGGCAAGGGGACAGGCATGGTGTGAGAGGGACACCGTCTAAAGAGGTTTCAAAGTCCCAGAAAAGGGAGGAATTGTTAAAGAATGTGGTTATGCTTTTTCAAGCAATAGTCTTGCGAGCTTCCTGCCAAATGGTCTGTAGGACACTGAGTCGCCCCCAAAACAAAGACTGAGCAGAACCACACAGCTCACGTCTGGGAATTATCACTTCACGTGAGCCATCAGGAGGCATCTGAGTCTTCATGTCCATCACCGGCATTAGCATAAAGCCTTCGGGGCGTCTTTTGACTCATGGTTCTGTCTTCAGCATAATTCAAAGGAGTCACCAAGACTTTTATCAAGGACGTTGCTTTCTAAGTCTGTGATGACAGAAACCAAGGACCTGTGCCCAAAATAAAAGTATCTTAGACCAACACCAACAGGAAGTGAAATTTGCAAAACTCGGGCTACTGACAGATGGAAAACAAGTGGAGCTCTCCAAAAGGGGGACGGGCCACTCTAGAAAGTGATGTGCTCTTTGTCATTGAAGGTGTTTGAGCAGAGGAAGAATAACTGCAGAATATTTGGGATAAGGGGTTCCTTCTTAGGGTGTGAGGTTGGGCCGGGAGCCCATAGGTGCTTTCTGTTTTTAACATTTCATGAGCCCAGATGGCGCCCAGCATCTCTGGGCAGCACGCTGAGTGCGACTACCCGAGAGTAAAGTTGGCAAGAAGTTGATATGCAGCTGAGTGGTCTACATGGTTTCTCACTCTTGACAAACTCATAAAATGGCCGTGGAAAATGTACTCTGTGCTTAATTTCCCTGATTATCAAATGGGCGCAAACACATTAGCCTATCTGCCTTCAGAATTGGTTCCCCGTAACTAAGAAAATGATATTATGACTCAATATTTGTTAAGTTTTTTGTATGTTGATAAAAGAAAGTAATCGAAGAGAGGAAAATCTAGTCTGGGAAACACTGAACAGGTGGTCCCAGTTCTGACCTCAATTGTTTTTTTAGTAAAACTGGTAGGTTAGTAAGCCTTCTTACCTTATGTTCCTCGTCAGTAAAATGAGTATATCCATCTTTATCCTTCTTTCCTTCTTTCCTTCCTTTCTTCCTTTTTTCTATTGATCTACTCACTTACTTGTTCACATGTTAAACAACTATGTTTGACCCCTGTGCTTGTTGTTGTGAGGAATGCATAGATGATCTAAGACCCTACAACTCTAAAAATTATATCATTCTGAAGGCACAATAGCAAGGCATATTTTCTGATACTCTGCATAGTCTTATATAAAGTCTCTCAAGCTAGAAAGTCTTCATGGCGGTGTTGAAGAATTCAAGCCAAATGACCCTGGAGATATCTGAACACCATAGGTAGAAATGGAATTGTTAGGAGCCCAGCAAAATCATTTTTTTCTTCTTACCGGAGGTTTGCTAATAGCCTTTATTTGATTTATACCATATTAGCAGTTTTTGAGTTTTCTCTTTTGCTGAGCTTGTGCTTTTGCGTAAATCTTTTCTATTTGGTTCTCATTTATGAACCCACATTCTTATCCAGAGAGCGGTGTTTTTAATTTTCTCAGATGGAAAGCAACTTCCTAAGCAAGGGGTGAATTAATCACGAAAGTCCATAGTGAGGGGGAGGTCGAGCGGCCCAGTCAACCCTCAGCCATCCATCACCCATTGTGGAATTTTCCAGGCTGTTCCAGCATTATCTCAAAGTGGTGGTTCTCTTCCCCTCATAGAGTCCCCGAGAGAGGGAGAGTGGATTAAATGAGATCATGTGTCTGTGTAAACTGTAAATCACTTTGCAGATGTAAGGTGCTATTATTATTATTTAGCTCACAGGATTGGAGGAAATATCAAAAGCTAAAGGCCCTTTTCAGAATTCCTACTCCTGGCTGCTGGAAAGGACTTCCAGAGCCATGTACAGGCTCCCAGCAGCGTATCCAGTTTCTTGGGATGGCTCATTTTAAACTGGCCCACGTCCAAACACCACCCTTCCTCTGACTTCTTCCTTCTCACTGCTGATTCAGCCTTGCACGGCAAATGTTTCAAATGTTAGTTAATTTAAATCCTAGCCCCAAAGGTGACTCAGAGATGAATCAATAACTGCTTTAATGATATTAAAGCCTCAGAATCAAAAAAGAACCAAGTCTTGTCAATGGTTTAATGGAGAAAAGTATATCCCTTACTATACCTTATTTATATTTTATCGGAACATTCTAGAATCCTGACTCTGAAAACACTAACCAACTGCCATCACTGACAAATTGGGCCCAAGATCTGCAGATCACGGGAGTCCTATTTCAACTTGGGTGTCACGCCTTGAGTTGCATATTGCAGGGATGGTCGGAGGAGGTTTCCTTGTGAGTTATATCATGAATTACTACAAGGCTCTGAGTGTGTGTTTTATGTCTTTGAATAGTTAGCATTTAAGACCTGCCTTGGAAATGACTCTTTGGCAAAAGCGGTATCTGGGGATTCATGTGGGAGTTAAACTCAGTTGAGTCTTTCCATTAATGAGCTTCTTGGAACCCTTGGTCTTACAGGGTTGAGGGCTAAGAATGCTGCATTTATAGGAGTAAGAAAAATATCAACGATTTGAACACTTGTAGCAAAGAATATTTAGCCTAATAGTAAATGTAACTTCCTAGTGTAGGAAAAAAAAGCATTAGCATTCAAAAATTGCTCTGACAGATTCCTCTATTTTTTGCAGAAAGTTTTCTGTTAAATACGGGTTGGAACAATAGGGCCATCTCGTCAGGGGAATGCAGCTGAATCTGTAAAACATACTAACTGATCACCTGCCTGCCACGTGTTACACGCTGAGAGGTGTTGGGGACACAACCGTGAACAGGAGGGGCACGTTTCTTGTCCTCCTGATACTTATGTTCTAGTGGGGAAAACAGAGTCAAAAAACAGCAGATCTTAAAATTGCAGGTCGGAGGGAGTGCCAGGAAGGTAGCAAAGGAAGTGGATGGAAAGGGGAAACGTGGCCTGTGGGAACCAACTGTCAGTGGGGGTTTCGGCGAAAACCAAAAGAAAGTCAAGAGTAGAGAGCCTGCAAAGTGAGGAAGGAAGTGAGCTCGGATGGAGGGGGCCGTGTGCACCGGGGCACTGTGGGGAGGTATGGCAGCTGGGAGCCCAGGACTGGTGGGGAGGCCTGGAGGGGCGTGATGCTGATGGGACTGTGTAGAAATGAAGAGGACCCAGAGATAGCGAAGCCCAGTCCGCCAGTGTAGAAACAGAGCAGTGAAAGTTTTCAGGCAGGGCAGGAACCCGATCGGAATTCTCTTTTAAGAGTTCTCATTTTTAAGGAGATCATGTAACATCTCAGCTTCTGTAACTTGCCAAACTAAGGGGCTTTGTTCGTACAAGAAAGAAAGGCTTTTTACATCAGAAAAAACAAGATAGTTTATAAATTCCCAGTTTATTTCAGTGTAATTAATAGACGTTTGGAAACTGAAAAGAAAGGATTCTTCATCAGCACCCCAGCCCACCCACACCTCCCCAGCGTGTGCTCTTGATAGAATAGATTCCTTTTGGTTTAAGATTTTCCTTTCCCTTCCCTAGGGAAAGCATTCCTTAAGGACTCTCCCGGAGGGCCAAAGAAGAGCATTTTCACATTTTCTTTCTATGTATCTGAAAAGAAGTGTGGCCATTGTTTTCACACTGGTGCTGAAATTAGGAGTTTGGGGCCTGTTTGGCTTTTGTTTGGTCCATGTTGGACGTGTCCCAGCCACCACCCAGGAGTGGAGAAGCAGTGTTGAGCACCAAGGATAATGCAGAATGAGAAAATAAGCTCTCCAAGGGTGTAAATAATTCACATGAAGCTGAGGTCGGACCTTCAGGACTCTACGCCTAGATCAAATTACCAAGTTCAAGGAGAAGGCATGGCCATTCTACTTTCCCAAAAGTTTGTGTCATTGGCTCATTCCGTCCCATTTAGTTCCATTCAGGAAACACTCATGGCACGCCTACTCGCTACACAGATGTCTGGACGCAGAACACACCTGGAGGAGCCCCTGGGCCACCCTAAGTCAAACTTCTCTAATGACCGCTGATAAGACAGCAGTCCTGCCCCTGACCCAGGACAAGCCCACTGCAGGAAGTAGGGTCAATCAAAGAGCAGCCGGCCACCAACCACAGCAAAACCACTCATTTATTCAGCCGGCGTTAGCTATGTACCTACCTTGAGCCAGATTCTGGGGGGCAGGGTGGAGGCATAGAAGCATGAGCAAGGATCACTGACTTCAGGGAACTCGCTTTGTATTGGGAAAGACAGGCATGGGAGCTGGGGATTAGACTGTGCGGGACTCTCACAGGGGAGGCTTTGGGTGTCATGGTTCTCACCACAGGACCCCTTATCTAATATGTTTACACAATTCTGGATGTCACAGCGTGGTCTATAAGTATTTCAGTGTGTGCCTCTAAAAGACAAGGAGGACATTTTCAACATAACCGCGATACCGTCTTTCATCTTTTAAAAAGTGACCAGTGACTCGTTGCGAACAGGAAGCAAAAGATGAAAGGAGCGGTGGGCACAGAAGACATCCTTTTTTGTCTTCTGCATGTTTATTTTGTACCCTGAGACTTAGGGGAGGGAGGGGCATACCTCATCAACAAGGGTACCTGCATAATCAATGTTTGTATACCTAACCCTGAATTGTACCCCACAGCTTTATAATACAAAAATAATAACTAAAAAAATAATAATAACAATAAAATAAACAACAACCGATGCTGTCAAGAATGCGAAGAAAAAGAAGAAACTCTTCTCCAAAAAAAAAGAAGACATCCTATGATAAAGTCTAGTCTGAACTGATTTCGGAAGAATTATATAGAGATTGGGCAGCCTCACGCTGAAAATTTCTAGCTCACTTTTGTAAAACTGGATTGCTTTCTGAGGAGGCCTATCTGGAAATATGTTTCAAGAAAGCAAAATGATCTGCGATTTTTGGTGAAAATGTCCTCAGTGCTTTGGATGTGGTAGGAATGGATAGAAACGTGATGCAGCTGGAAGGTCCACTCTCTTTGTAGGATATGCTTTCCTGATGATTAGTGCACAATACATGCCATTAAAATTCTCCTCCTCTTTAAAGGGTAGGTCATGAAGTGCATTTGTCACAAAGGGACTTTTACCAAGATGGAATTGGAAGAAATTATTTTCTCATCTCGGTTCTTCATTTGAGGATGATTTTTTTTTTTTTCCTCAATGAAAAGGCTAAGAAAAATCTTCATTTCCTCCTCAAAGTGTTAGGGGGTAATGAAAATCTTTATCCAAAGAGCGAGAGAGAAAAGAAGTTGCTATAGAATGAAGAACTGTAGAAAGATGAAAACACAACTAGTCAGAATCGATTTAATTATCCAGCCAGAGTTACGCAGCCAGTTGCATCCCACATCATCATACGGGAAAGATGAACTGGCAGGAGGGATTCTGGAAACTGGTTCAAGAAAGGCACATCAGTATGGAGCCTGCTTCTGTTTTCTCTCCGTGTAATTAGATATTGCTCGCTGGAAAATAAAGAAATTTGTCTGCAATGAATGCAGAGCTAGAATACTAAAAGCCACTGTCCACGGGCATGGTAGAACTGTCCTCCTTTTTTAAGCTGGACACAAAACAGAGGTCGAGCTAGGGAGGCCAGTTCTACATGGTCATTGCCCCTTGAATATCCAGCTCAGGAGAAATGAGCATAGGCAAGTTAACACTGACCCTAGAGAATGGCATCCTTGGTGTCCTGTTCCATCAGTGAACTTAGTGAGGTGGGCTTGATTATACCCATTTTACAGATAAGAAGACTGAAGCTCAGAATGTTGAATGAGCTGCCTGCATTTCAACACGTCCTGAGTGGAAGCCCCAGGTCATAAAGCCGAGTAACCTCCTGGTGTGTTTGTGGCGCGGAAGTGGCCTTGGCCACGTCTGGGCTTCGTGTGAGGACACACCTCCTCCTTTCAGAGTGGTGTTTCTGAGTAACCTCTTGGAGACAGGAAGCAAACCCATTTTCAGGCCATTTGGTTCTCCAAGCTTCCTTCAACTTATGTTCCAACAAAGAGAGTTATTTCCTGTCATTGGCTCGTTAATCCAGCATTGTATTTGTGGTAGAACATGTGTGAAAACATTTCGGCTGAAATTCTGCCAATCCCCCGTTCCCTCTTCCCCCCCACACACAGCCCAGTGGCATCTTCCTCTTCCCAGGCACTGTGGCCGCAGTGTGAGGTCGAGGGTAACTTCTGGGCTTTTCTGCAACCCACAATATCCAGAAGCATTCCCTTTAAGCTCCACAAGGAATTTGTGTTTTGTTCGTTGCTGAATCCCCGGCACCTAGAACAGTGTCTAGCACATAGTAGGGCCCAATTAATACTTCCTGACAGAGGATGCATAGTTGAGTGGGT
>CAUYQG010049845.1:0-14507 GCA_963574415.1 Tarsius wallacei | reverse complement strand
AACCAGTCATTTTGGGGGCTCTTCATTGTTTGCATTCCGAAGTCAGTTTTCTCAGTGTCTGCCTTCCCAGGGGTCTGGGAGAGACCTATATTCTTCTTTTGGTTTTTCTTCATTTGTGTAGATTTCTCTCTCTCTCTCCTCCTTTCTTTCCCCTTCTTTAATTCTGTTTTTCAGGGAGGGTAGGGTTGCTTTTGCTTTGCTTGTGCAATCTCCTGTTCTTCCTTATGAGAGTTCTCTGGCTGCATCCACCTGTCGGTGTATGAGACCAATGGAGCCTATTTCCCACCGTCTTACAATCTTTCTGTGCAGTAGAATGTAGGTTTGGTACATTCGGAGAATCTCACAGTTCCGCCTGTGTCATCGCCATCTTGACCCGGAAGCCAACTCCTGTGTTTTAAAAAACTTTCAAATTTATGGGAAGAGTTGCAAGAATAGCACAAAGAACTCCCACATATCCTCTGCCCAGATTGAGTAGATTCACAAATTCTGCCACATTTTCATTTTTCTCTCTCTCCAAGCAACACACATACACACACAGAGAGAGAGAGAGAAAGAGAGGGAGAGAGAGAGAATCTTTCTGCACTATTTTAGAGTTAGTTCCAGACACCATGACCTTTCAACCCTCAATTCTTCAGCATGCAATCATAGTGCGACTGTCAAACTCAGGAAATCTAACTGAAACAATACTGCAACCTACAATCTATATTCAAATTCTATCAGTTGTGCAATGTTTTCTATAATGTTTTTCCTGATCCAGGATCCAACCTGGAATCACATCTTGCATTTAGTTGCCAGGTCTCTTTAGTCTTCTTTAATCTAGAACAATTTCTCCACCTCCCTTTATCTTTCATGACATTGACATTTTTGCCCACAGAGATACTCTCCATTCTCCACTCAGCAGCCTAAGTGATCAGATCACATCAACCCTTTCTCAAATCCTTCCAAAGATTACCCATCAAACTTAGAACAAAATTCTTCTCCTCCACGCTCTATCACTCTCCATATTATTGTGCTACTTTATTTTTCTTCATAGCATTATCTGATGTTTCAGTATATATGTATTCATTCACCATTTGACTGTTTCTCCCAGTGGAGGAGGGGACTTTACCTATTTATGCATTAACTGTCCTGTGGCTATGGACTTTGTTTATCTTGTTTACTGCTCATTCCCAGTACTGAAGCAGTGTCTGGCATGCAGTACTTGTTCAGCAAATTTTTGTTGAGTAAGTTCACTGATGATGCTTAGATTGCTGAAAAAGTGATTAAGGTATCCAGGGATGCATGGAATTCACTAGAAAAGATGAGAATTAGAAAAATATGGTGTGTCTTAGAAGGCAAATAGAGACAGGACAGTGGAAAGTACAAACAAATTATGAGTCACTTTTCAGAGGGGAAAAAAAGGCTTTTCTTTAGTGTGAAACCCTGAAAGCAGAATAGAAACACTGAGGCCAGAAGCTGATCAATTTCTGGCTTTTAAAGAAAGGTTTAGTATAGAGTAAACTGAAAATTGTAAACACTTCATAACAGGAAGCATCTTTAATAAGGACATTTCCAATGCTAAGTACCCTCTGGGATCATTAAAAGGAGTCTCTCACTAGTGTATTCAGGCAGCAGAATTAGCACAGCCCAACTGCAAATCCCTGCTCTTTGATTTATCTCCACAATTCTTGGGCTTTGTTTTGCTCTCATGCGTTGTTCACAGGCTTTTATTTTGATAAAATTTTAAACTTACATAAAAGATGCAATAACAGTAAAGAAGTCATATACCCTTTTTTTCTCCATCTGCTTTCATAGTCCCTCCCTCAAATCCTTACCACTGTATAATATATATTTATATAATATATATAATAGCTTTATGATGCTCTGTCTTAGAGATTACCATTCTGGACAATTTAACTGTGTAGATCCCAGTTATCTATTATTTTAAGAATATTTTCTTGGATTATAATTTTAAGTATTTATTCTGTTCCATTGTTTTGTTTTTCTTCTTTTTTATTTATTTATTTATTTATTTATTTATTTATTTTTTGAGTTGGAGTCTCACTCTGTCGCCCAGACTGGAGTGCAGTGGCCGTTCCCGGCCGCCGCAGCCTCGACCTGCTGGGCTCCAGCGATTCTTCCACCTCAGCCTTCCAAGTAGCTGGAACTACAGGTGCGCGCTACCACGCCCGGCTAATTTTTTTATTTATTGTAGAGATGAGGTCTCGCTTGCCCAGGTGGGTCTTGTTTTTCTTCTTGAGGGACTCCAATTATTCATATGATGGCTCTTCTTTGCCTTTCTTCCATTTCAACCACTTTCTCTCTCACCTTTGTCACTTGTTTCTTTATATCATTGTCATTCTCTTCATTGTTCTCTTGCCTTTCTTTAGTGTCCCTTATTACATTTTCATTCAAATCTATTCTCCCTTTGGCACCTTATAGTTTAGTCTGTATTTCCAAAAATAAATACATAAGTGAAATCAACCATTTTATTCTATTTTTTTCCTGAGTTCAATCCTTCCTGTTTTTTTGGTCCATTTCTGACCTTAGTTTTTGAACTTATGCTCACGGTGCTTTCCATAACCCAATGTTTGCTTGAAGCTACTTAATTTCATTTACAGTGTCATGTTACAATAATCTTTGGCTTCATGGTTGCTTTTCAGAGAGGAATTTCCATCCGCTAAAATGTTTTGATTTTCCATTCTGTTTTGGTCTTATAGTAGTTTCACATAGTGAGACTAATGACATCTATGCATTCAGTGGGCAGCGTTGACAATATGAGATCTATATTATCTCTAGCTCAATCGCCCCCTCTTCTGTCAGAGTCTTGAAGTGCAGTTTCTTTAAAGTTTGGTTTTGGTGGGGGGGCAGTGGAGGAGTGACGTATATCCATTTTTTGTGTGTGGTATTTTATCTTGTGGTATTCTAGATTTCCGCATCTTGCTTCTTTTCCCTTAACCAACAAGACTCCAAGGGGTGTCCATCTCTTACTTTCAACCTTGCTTGTCCCTGGAAGCATTGCTTTTAAACAACTGCTAACTATGTACTTTTAAGTTCCTTGCTCTTTAATCAATGCTTTTATCTACCTGGATGCTTTTTCAGTATTTTCACACTTAGGATAAACTTTCTCTTTCTGAGGGTCATTTTCACACAATCCCCTCTTGTCTCTCCCACAGTTTTTCCAGAAATAACTATTCACAAAAGTTTGCAATGGGAGCTCATGAGGCAGCTCCACTGAAAATTGATGTTTATTTTTCTACTTACAGTTCCTAACATTTGTACTATCTCTGGCTTCTAGTTATGCTGAAAATGGGAAATTTATGTGGTTTAATTTGCTTCTTATTAATCTGTGTAGTTTTTTGGAAGATGTGAAAGGGATTGAGACTTAGGCAGCAGCAACTAATTACTTCAGCCTACTGTAAGTTCTTTATTCATATTTCCTAACTCAATATTACCTCCTTATGTCTGAAATTAGGTTTCTGGTTTTACCCACTTAATACTACAGTGCAGTGGTCCTCAACCTTTTTAGCATGAGGGACTGGTTTCGTGGAAGACAATTTTTCCATGAGCTGAGGATGGAGGGAGATGGTTTCAGGATGATTCAAGCACATAACATTTATTGTGCACTTAATTCCTATTATTATTATGCTGCAATATACAATGAAATAATTATACAACTCACCATTTTTTTTAAAAGGCACAGACAGTAGTGGTAAATAAAATAATGGCCGGGCCATTATTTTTTCTAAAACAAATATCAGATTTTGACCTAAAGCCTACCACCAGATGCAGCTGTACAGTTGAAGTACATTAATTTACTTGTCACTCACTAATAGAGTTTTGATATGAGACTGCAAGCAATTGATTTGTCATGGTCTCTGTGCAGTCAAACCTCACTGCTAATGTTAACCTGTATTTGTAGCCACTCCACCTCAGATCATCAGGCATTAGAGTCTCAATATTCATAACTAGATTCCTCACATGGACAGTTCACAATAGGATTTATGCTCCTATGCAAGTCTAATTCCCCCTGCTGATCTGACAGGAGGCAGGGCTCAGGCAGTAGTGTGAGCAATGAGGAGCAGCTGTAAATACAGATGAAGCTTTGGTCGTTTGCCTACTGCTCACATCCTACTGTGTGGCCAGGTGTGTGGCCTTGCTCTTAATATGCCACGGGCCAGTGGTACTGGTCCACAGTCTGGGGAACCCATGTTATAACGGATATTAATGAGCTCCACCCATATTCCCTCTTTAGGGCTGAGGCACTGACACTCCCCGTTGCTGGCATCATGGCTGCTGGCTACTTACAGTGGAGCCTCTCACTAGAACTGAGTTTTGGACAAAGAGCACTGCTTTACCCCGTATCACACACTCCCCTCCATGATGAAATCAGCAGCCAATGGCTGGCTGATAAAAGGATACAAAGCTTGGACCCCTTGCCTTAATTTGTGACATTTCCACAGAATCATCCCAGTTCCAGAGTTCCCCACAGGATCAGCTGAGGTTGTAACTGCATTGCAGATGAGCTTCTCTGCCTGCCCAATCTTACCTTTCTCACTTCCTTACAGGTATACATCTGAGTGCTCTCCTTCTGCAAACAAAGCTCTACCTCAAGGTGTTTTCAGGGCATCTAACCTGAGGCAACCGTTATGACAAAAAATTTGTACTGAGTTATGAGACAGGCACCATGGGAAGTCCACCAAATATATTATATGCATTCCCTTAATTCTTGCAAGAAAACTGTGAAAAAGATATCATCTTTCTATCTCAGATGAGAAAAGGAAATTTGTAGAGCAGATGGATACCTTATCTAAGTTAATAAAAGACCAAGGCAGGATTTGAATACAGGCACTCTGACTTGAAAGCCCACTCTCTTACCACGTCATCCCACGGCCTCCCACACTGGCCTGGCATTAATGACTTCTCTGGTATTGCTTCGCAGGCTCCTTCTTTGCATTTTTCTAAGTTCTGCTATGGAGCACAGCCAGCATATGACACATACCAAGATCATTGCAAATATCAAGATTTTTAACACACAATATTTTCATGAGTGAATTGGTTAAAACATTCATTGCTAAAGATGGAATTTTTTTTTTCTTTAGAGACGAGGTCTCACCACGTTGCCCAGGCTGTTCTTGAACCCATGGGCTCAGGCAATTCTCTCACCTCCACCTCCTAAAGTGTTGGGATTACAGATGTGAGCTACCACGCCCGGCTAAAGATGGAATTTGATCTAGCATTATAAACAGAGAGACATGTCTGTTTATAATGCTGGATCACTCAGCCCAATATAGGACTACTTCTCATATGTACATATATATTAGCAGGTACACGTCAACAAACCCTTATCTATAGATCTTTATTATCTTACTTTCAGGCAATAAAATAGTATAATATTTTTTAAAACTTCTTACCTCCATCTTGAAATTTGCTTAATCTTTCAAAATACGATGACATGGGGGCCTGTACAATGTCTAGGATAGCCAGAAGTGTTCTTGTTAGCCTTAGTAACTCACTGAAACTATAAAATCCAAAGTATATAAGATTCCGAGCCAAGTGGACCACCTTAATTTTTTTTAAATGGGAGAGGGGAGAGTGGAAAAGAAAAAAAAAAATCATTGGGAACAGAAATAAACATTGATTTTTTACAAAAAATTATCTAAACTAGTTCTGGTATTTCTAAACTTCCCAATTTCTTATGACTTAGGAATTAAAATGCTTGCAAAAGTAAACACTCTAACTTTAATGTATTCAAATCAAGAATTAAATCCAAGTGAGATTTTGGGTGCTTCAAGGTGATTAACAAAGTTTACATTATAATTATTAACCTCTTACTTAAATATTAACTCATTTATGTCAGTAGGATGCCACTTAATAAGTGATTATATTAATTAATTACTTTAATAAATAGATAATATCCATGAAAATTGCCCAGAAATATATGTTTCCCGTGCTGCTTTCTGGTCTTCTGGATACTACAGGACATTCCAAGTATGAGAGTTGGCCTCCAAGATATGGCCTCCAGAGAACAGTCTCTCCTACGTCACAGCAGGGTTGGTCCAAGTGACCAACAGAAGTGATGGCATGTCACTTCCAAGATTAGATTACAGAAGACTGCATCTTCCATCTTTGACTCTTTCTCTGTCAAATGGCTTGCTCTGGGGAAAGCCAGGAGCCACGTCCTGGGGACACTCAAGCAATCTACAGAAAGGCCTATGTGGCAAGAAGCTGAGATGCCAACAGCCAGCAAAGAAGTGTGGCCATTAACAACCACATGAGTGAGCTTAAAAACAGATCATCCAGTCCCAGATTACTGCTGGCTACCCCATGAGAGACCCTGAACCAGAACTAACCAGCTAAGCTACTCCCAGGTTCCTGACGCATAGAAACTATGAGATAATAAACATTTGTTGCTCTAGGCTGCTAAGTTTGGGGGTAATTTATTATATCCCAATAGGTAGCAAATACAACCTTTCTCTGATTTTATCACTACATCCCCAAAATGACATTATAACTGGAGTTATTTCAATTCAGTTTAAGGAGAATAAAAACATCATCACCAAGTAGATTAAAAATATATCCAAAAACATATTATAAAATATGCAACACTATCTTGGTTCATTAAATGCAATAAAACTTATATGAATGAAACAAAAAATCAAAGAATAGCAATTAATAGATAATGAAAAATAAAATATTTTGTACTAGACATCAAGGTACAATCAAAGCACTGAATCTGTCTTTTAAAAATGGCAGAGAGAATCATACCTCCATTAACTAAACTACCCAATTACCAAAACATTCCAAATATTAGAGGGAAAAAGTACCTCAAATGTCAATTTGTTTTTCTCTTTATCCCCAAAAGGAAAGGGTTGGTTTACAACTTCTTTCAAGTATTCTTCAACAAATTCCATTGTCAGTGCAAATTTCCTCTTCATATCATTTCTGGAAGAGTCTGTTATGGAATCGTATCTGGAAAGACAGAAAGATGATAAAGCAAGTTAAATTGATTGCAATGATTTTAATAAGAAATAGAAAAACATACGTACTTTAGCTCTGACACCATAACCTTGGATAGATTAGTTAACTTTCCTGGGTGTTGTGTCCTCATCTGTAATATGGGGCTGTTGTGAAATGAGTTAATACATGTAAATCACCTAAATCAGTCTTCCATAATATTCAGTACTTAACAAATTCTTGCTTATATTATTAATATTATTTCCAATTCTTGAGTTCCAGAAAATTCCTTCTATTATCACAATAAGTTATCATTTTAGCCTCCAAAAAGAAACTCTTATCTGCATTTGGAAGATTGATAATCTGAGTTAGAACATACAAATGCCTTTCCATGTATTTCATTTCAAAACTGTAGACATTTGATTTTGACTTATCTGCTGCATTTCAAGGTCTCTAGAAATTGTCCCAAACATACTCATGAATTGTGATCTTCGTGGGGATTTCTGTCCAGAGCCTGGCATAGCGAACAGGCACCACGGATTCCTGGGGATCGCGGTCCACATGCATGTGGAGCATGAGGCGACAAAAAGATGCTCGGAGGTCAAATGGCAGGCTCTCATCCGACACGCACCGCAGGATTAAGTCCACACAGAGCTGTGTAGAAATCTGGTTTATGGCCAGATACTGGCGATCCAAGCACATCCTTGCAAAGAGGTTTAGCTGGTACCTTCAAAATATTAAAACACAGTACATTATTACAAATAACAAATACTATTATTTGTTTTATCTTGATGAAGTTCTTAAACATCTCAGTATCTATCTTTATACCTGTATTTCCAAGTGTTTGTGATATTGTAGTCAAACTCTTAAGGTAGAAGGTTCAGTGATCAAATGACAACACATATATATGAAATCGTCTCTATGCCCCTTCAATCACAATTTATCTTGTTCCAGGAACATATGTCTGGTGGAGAGTGTCATTAGGCTCTAAGTTCTCAATTTTCTAGGATTATAAATACTACACTAAGACTGAAGACTGTATAGAGGCAGCAGCCCATGTGAAGCCATCTCTTTCTGCGTTCCCCAACCTCACGTCACTGCAGGCTCAAGTATCTACACTCCAAGTTTGGGCCCACTCAGTTTTCAAACCAGACGTGATCAGTCCAAATGGCATTACTACAACTGGATTCATAAACCTAGCTCTGAGATTAAGAATTGGCCTTTGATTTTTTTTTTTTTTTTTTTTTTGCTTTACCTGTAGAAACCAAGAAATAATGGCATTCGCCGCCTTTTTCTAATTCTTGCCGTTTGAGCCCAACTGAGCCCAGGGCTTCTGTCTTGGAATTCTATCCTTTTAACTCAAAGATACCAAGTAGGTTCTTCCTCCCAATATACTGACCACCAGGAACTACCTTTGGTACTTCTGCTGCCATATGTTAACCACTGAACTTTTGTAACCACAGGTGCCAGTTTCTCTTAAGCCCTAGGTCACCACATAAGTGCAATAACTGAAATTCCTCTGAGCCACCCCTGCAGCCAGATCTGCTTCTTCAGCCCCATTCTACCTCTCTCTCAACTCTGTCTCCTAGGTCCCCAATCTGCCCCCACTCCAACTGATAATAGGAATAAACCCTTTGCTGCACAAAAATTCCAAACTAGTGGAAAGTCAGAAAAATTCCAGGTAGTGTATGCAGAAAACATAAATGTTAATTTTTATTTTGAATATTGTAAATAGTGCTAAGTATTTCATCTAGCCTAGTTCTGATGTGGCTTTTCAAGTTTCCTCTTTGTAGATAGCCTAACTTTTTGTAAGCATTGGAGAATCAGTTCTCGATGATTATTTAAGATTGAGAATTACAATTCTCTATGATACTTCACCTGTAATAGGTGAGAACCTCCAAGTCAGCTTTGGTGCCTTCTTTTGCTTCTTGAGCAAGGTGCCTGATGGCTTTGCCATGAGGTTCCTTGTTGCTGTCAATCCAATAGAGCCAAACTTCTTCATCATCGATGTCATCAGGAAGGATGGAACTCTCCATGGGGTTGTCTACTTGCATGGAGACCACCCTTGAAATAAATACCACAATCTCTATTAATAAGTGCACTTATAAATATGATAGAAAACTACAAGGCTTGCAAATAAAGAGCAGAAAAAAGATATGTCCATTATCTGGGCTTACTTAGTTTGAATGAGAATGTCTGCATTGCCTGGACTCAACATGAATTTACAGATGAGTTCTTGAGTTACAGGAATAGCAGTAGTATTAGACACACACAGATCTGACAAATAATCCAAAAATCTGGCAAAAAAAAAAAAAAAGAGATTAAATGGAACATGAAGACAAAGCATTTTATAAAAATCATCACAATAAAAATTTAATTTGGAATATAATAAAAGAAACTCATTTAGATATATTATTTCTATTCAACACTTTTCTAAGATGTTGCTTGTCTCCTGCATTATGAGAAACATTAAACATTCAATTCTTTTTATGTACTACAAATCTTGTTTTTAAAAAGATAGGTTTGTTTTTATTTATTTGAAGATATTCATGCTACAGCACTGTGACTTACTTCTAAAATCATTTATCTACCCTAAAGTGAGACTCCCCAGAACAAAACAAAAGCAGATCAAAGCTAATGCTGTACTGAAAAAAATAGGAACAGAGCAATAAAGCAACGCCTAACATAAGCGACTATGACTTGGTCAAGTCAGAGCCCATTTTTACCTTTTAGCATTTATTTTCCATATTAATTAGTTTTTTTTTAAAGTTGCTGATCTGCTTGCCTTTTCTGCATTATTTCTTCCAGATAAGGTGGCATGGTACAATAGAAAAAGAACTCAGCCAGGCTCGTTGGCTCAGGCTGTAATCCCAGCACTTTGGAAGACCAAGGCGAGTAGATTGCCTGAGCCTGCGGGTTCGAGACCAGCCCAGGCAACTTGGTGAGACCTTGTCTCTACAATACATCAAAAAATTAGCCAGGTGTAGTAGCGGATGACTGTAGTTCCGGCTACTTGGAAGGCTGAGGTAGAAAGATCGTTGGAGCCCAGCAAGTCGACGCTGGAGTGGCTGTGAGCATGCCACTGCACTCCAGCCTGGGCGACGAGGTGGGACTCCTACTCAAAAGAAAAAGAAAAAGAACTCAACGTGAAGTCAGAAACCCTTGTTTTCCCTGATATTCTGTTCCTAACTATCGGGGTATGCTTGGGCAAGTTGCTCTCTTGGTTTTGATTTTCTCATCTCTAACCTATGGAGAATAAAAAGCAACCCATGTGTTTCATGCAAACGTGCGAGGATTTAAATGAGACAATGTATATGAAACATTTTGAAAAACCATAAAGTTCTACAAAATTGTCAACTATCAGTGAAAATCAGTTGCACTGAAACAGAAGTCTATAAAAAGCTTTGATCCCTTAAGAGGCAATAACTCTTCATTCTACATAATTATTACAGCAATAAGACCAACAGAATTTGTCCATGAAAGCTAGTGATATGAAAGAATTCTAACTTTTCAAAGTTCTAAAAATAAAACAAAAAGCCACAGTCCCCACTAGAAAAGAATACTGCATGAATCACTTCAAACCTTGGCTCCCGATTTCTCCTGAGTAAACTGACAAATGTTTCTATTTCTTTTGCTGTGATATGTTTCTCTAGTAGTTTTCTGTTGTTGTGCAACAAAGCTGTGATAGTGTCTTCTGCCAAAATATCATAGCCAATCTGGGACTGCATGACACAGAAATTCTTAGCAATATATTCCTGCAAAGAAGAAAGGCTGTCAGAATGCACTGCCAAACTGCTTAGAAATATCAGGTTCTATCAGGGTCAACAGCATTGATTAATTTCTTCATAACAGAAAATTAACTAAGAATTTTATCAAAATAAAAAGCAACTAAATAATTCTTCAATAAATAGAGCTTTTGGAGGAATGAAATAAAAATATATTAGCATATATACAATTTATTTATTCTATTATCATTATAATTTTCGAATCAGGGACTCACTCTGTTGCCCAAGCAGGAGTGCAGTGGCACAATCATGGCTCACCACAGCCTCAAATTCCTGGTCTCAAATTCCTTCTGCCTTCACTTCCCAAGTAGCTAGAACTACCAGTATGTGATACCACACCTGGATAAGTATTTAATTTTTTTGTAGAAACAAGGTCTTGCTATGTTTCCCAGGCTGGTCTTGAACACATGGGCTCAAGCAATCCTTCCACTTCAGCCTCCCAAAGTGCTAGGATTACAGGCATAAGCCACCATGACCAGCCAAGAAGTAATTTTTTGTATGGGTATTTACACTCATATAAATGGGGAAAACTTCAATAAATCTAGTTAAAATAACAAGTTTTTAATGACATGGTAACTTAGGATTTTACCAGTCTAATAAAGGACTTTCTTCTAACCGTCACTAAAATCATAACCAATGATTTTGGCATAGTTATAAAAAATTACTGCCTGATATTTCACTCATGAGACAAGAGATCTATGTTGTTACTGGAAGATCCCAGGTGGACCTGGGATGATTCCTTTTTGGTACAAATACTGCAATGGTCTATCAGATCTTCTCTTTAAAATAATGGTAAAATTTTAAATACTTTTTATCTTTAAAAAAACTACCAGACAGGCTTGGAGGCTCAGTCTGTAAACCCAGCACTTTGGGAGGCCAAGGCAAGTGGACTGCCTGAGCCCGCAGATTCGAGACCAGCCTGGGCAACTTGGTGAGACCTCATCTCTACAACAAATAAAAAATTAGCTGGGCGTGGTAGCACATGCTACTTGGAAGGCTGAGGTAGACGGATCATGAGAGCTCAAGCAGGTCGACGCTGGGGTGGCCATGAGTGTGCCACTGCACCCCAGCCTAGATGACAGAATGAGACTCTAACTCAAAAAAAGAAAAAAACTGCCAAATAGGATAATATGATTAATCACTTTATTGATTAGATCCATTTACCCAATAACTACTTACTGAAGGCCTACTACATTCCAGGCACTGTTTGAAAGACTAAGGGTATGGCTATAATCAAGACAGATAAGCTCTCACGGAGCTTACATCTTTGTGGGAAAAAAGTCAATAAATGAGCAAACAAACACAATGAGCAAACAAACACATGTTAATAAGTGAAATGAAACAGATGGATGAAGGTGTCAACTTCATATGGAAAAGATGCTCAAGAAGTAATATTTGAGCTAGGATGGAAATGGTGAGGAGGCAGCTATGAGAAGACTGGATGAAAGCCATCGTGGCTGTGGGAGTAGCAAGTACAAAGACCCTGAGGTAGTAAAACCAAGCATGTGTTCTATAAGCAAAAGGTGGCCATTGTAGCTAGAGTGTGGTCAGAGAGAAGAAAGCAAAGCTGAAGTTGAAGAGGTAGGTCAAAAGAATTCTTGCAGACGGGCTCGGTGGCTCAGCCTGTAATCCCGCGCCTTTGGGAGGCTGAGGTGAGTGGATTGCCTGAACTCGCAGGTTCGAGACCCGCCTGGGCAAGCGAGACCTCATCTCTACAATAAACCAAAAAATTAGCCGGGCGTGGTAGCGCGTGCCTGTAGTTCCAGCTACTTGGAAGGCTGAGGCAGAAGGATCGCCGGAGCCCAGCAGGTCGAGGCTGCGGTGGCCAGGAGCGGCCACTGCCCTCCAGTCTGGGCAACAGAGTGAGACTCCAACTCAAAAAAAAAAAAAAAGAATTCTTGCAAAGATAAAGGGATAAAAATGGTATTATGACAGCGAGAGAAAGCCACTGGGTGGTCCAGTCATGTATCATTTAATCTGCTCCTTATTCTTCACACAAATGTTCCTATATCCCAAATCACTATTGCTCATTTCCCACATCCCACCTACAAGCAATGCATCTCATACAGCCATAGAACTGGTAAACTTAACCCCTTCAACAATCAAAATGGTTTTTACTTAATTTCTTAGGGATTCCTCTTGGAATGTATCTTTGTTTCTATTATGAGAGAATTTATGATTAGAAAGTGGTTTTGCTTTAGGTAAAATTTACTGGAATGTTTCTATTCCTCCAAAATGATATTGGTTGCACAAATCTAATTATATTCTAGGCAGCAGTTTTGTGGCCTTTCAAAATGATGGCTTTGTGTATTGGGCAGCCAGTTAAGCAAAGTAAACGTCTTCTGTTAGTATATCATTTTAAAGACATGTATTGATTTCTACACTTTTATGACTATTATAATCATTCTCTGGTATAAGGCAAACATCCAAAGATGTTAATAAATAATCAAATGAAATTAGAGGTGCTATCAAATTCTATAAATAACAATAAACAGAGAGAAAAGTACTGGTTAGCACCAAGTTCACAAATGAACTCCCTGTTAGGCCTGTAACATATAGGTGAGAACAAAAGAAAACAAGATAACTATGCGAAAAAGTAAGTATTTCTGCCTACATTTAAAAATAATGCTCTAAAAACACCAGAAAGCTGCTATATGCTTATATAAAGCATTCTTAATTCAACAGAAATGAGGAAAAGATTTTTCAGCTATCACTGAGATTCAGTTAGAGCATGCAAGAGAAAGAGAGGAAAAATAAAATCCAGCCCTCAACAAATGCTGGAGATTCTTTATCCCTTTATCAGATTCTTTTGGGGGGAGACACCCCAAAGGAAAAAAAGGAGTGAATCACCCATAGTCATATACTTCAAAGAAACCCAGAAAGCAGATCCCCAAAGTGTATAAACATTTACCTGAAAGGAGTGATATGACTAAGGTAGGTGTGTGTGTGAGTGTGCACATGTGTATTTGTCAGAAGTAAAGGCGTTTTTCAGAACAGAAACAGCATATGTCTTGGCACCCAGCCCCCATCCCCCAACTAAGACTGAGAGGAGTGTGAGAAAGAATGGTGTGTGCCAGACCTTGAGAGACTGAGAATTGACCCCAGTTAAGACGTACCAGAAACTAGCGGAGTAACCAAACCCAAAGACATCTGGCATCAAAGCACTGGGCGGTACTGTAGGAAGTGCAGAGGAATCCTCAGCACACTTCCAAAGGCTAAGCATGAACAAAAATGGCGCACATCATGAGACCTGATGGGATTGAGGGCACCAGGTAACACCTCTGTAGACCTGTTTATTTTTTTCTGTTAATTTCAACCTCTTCACACAGCATTGCTTGTATGTGTGGAGTGGCAGCCTTTCTAGCCACCATATTCTTCCAGACCCAAGAAGGGAAAAGAGGACAAGTAGAATACATGGGGCAGTCTCTCACCCACCTCCCCACTCCAGACTTCCATGGAAGAACTTAGGGCCTGATACTGGGAGTATCTCCGACGCTGACTCTGAACGCTAGAAGGTCTGTCATTTAACGTTCTGGAATGTAAATATTCCTCCAATAAAATACAAACAACTCTATCTACTTTATATCATCTTAAAGGAATGCAATGAATTCTAGTGACAGCATTTTGAAGAGAAAGAAAGGTGTTTATAACTAGGATTATATTAGAAGATAAATATTTAAGAATCTGTTTGCCGGGCTCGGTGGCTCAGCCTGTAATCCCGCGCCTTAGGAGGCTGAGGTGAGTGGATTGCCTGAGCCCGCGGGTTCGAGACCTGCCTGGGCAACT
>CAUYQG010049841.1:0-16285 GCA_963574415.1 Tarsius wallacei | reverse complement strand
GGAAGTACATTTGGAGTGCAGAGGCCTGCAGAAGTTACCACCGGGCTGGTCAGAGCCAGGGTTTTAATTCTTGAATAATAGGTCATGTTTCAAACACTTAGCAATTTAGCTTTATGTCACATGCTAGGAAGGGTGAATGTGAACATTGTGCATTTGCGTTCGTGGAATTTTATTCAGAAATTAGGTAACTTGGGCAAGTTCTTAGTAAACAAAATGTGAGGAACCAGGTTCCTGGGAGTTGTCCTCCATGTTGGTATTGTGGTACTCTAGGGCTGGGGTAAACCCTTTATCTTGCTTTCTTATTCTTTGCCATTTAGAGGGCCTTTTCCCCCAGAAAGATAGCGTTGCTCTGGTTAGGCTAGGCTGCCCATTTCCTCATCTTGGCCAGCATATTAATGGTAATCTTTGTAAAACGTGTGATCAAATTGCCTTTTCCCACCCTGAATGTCAGACATGATGGCCACCATTTTGTATTGAGAGTGCTACATACTACAGCCTGAGGAAGGGAAGGGGGTTAAAGAGGCACAAATAATCTTCAAACATAACCAGTGCTCTGTTTTGGAGACCTCCTTTGTGTGGAGGGGGCTTGCTTCCTCCTTTGTTTAACAAACTCCTATGTCAAATGGAAAGAGTTTGGGACTATTTGTTGTTGATATAACCACAAAAAGGGAAATCTTTCCAGAAGTTGTAGCTCTTGAAGAGGGGTCTTGTTGGAACAAAGGCTTCTTAAGAGATGTAAACAGTCTTTGTTTTAGAAACTGTTTTGTTATACAAAAGCTAACTGTGAACAAGTGGTTTCATATAGTTGAAATATAGCAACAAAAAAATCCTTGAAGAGGTATGAAATATTTTCCATGGCAATAGCTTTATAAATGCAGTGTTTCTAGATGATTTTTGTTCACTGAGTTTTGGAACACAAATGGCTTAAAAGGGAGATTGGGGTTATGGTGTTGTACTTGATAGGAGGTAAGGGGGAGAACTTAAAACATTTCTGTGTCCTTTTGTTCTTACCTGTTTTTTACTTAGTGGTACTTATATAGCTTCATTTTATAGCCACTTTCTCAGTTTAGGCGTTTGGAAACTTAGGATGTTTGCATTATTTTGTATATAGGGGCTTAGAGGCTCCCAGAAATTTGTGAAAATATAGTAAGATAAATTTGATGAAAGGTAATTAAGTCAAGAGGACTACACTCAAATTCTGAGTTTAAGTTTAAAGAGAGAAATAAACTTTGTTTCAAATTACATCAACTATGGAAGACAACCAGGCTTGTTTTCTTGGCTGAGACCTTTTAAAATTAATAATGTGGCTTCTGGTTTTGTTACTTTTAAAATTAGTTTCCTCCTTGCTACTGTACTTAATATCTGTTTAAGGACAAATGATATTTTCCATATCACTTTGTAGTGTTTGAAGATGATTAATTTTAGGGTGTAATTATTAGGCAAAAAATAGTTGGCTGCTCAGTAGGTACTCTTTTGAATCATCAAAGTTTGATAGGAATATATTTGATGGGTTTAATAACTTACTTTCTTGCCTTCAAACACCTAACATTTGGCTATAGATAGGCAGAGACAGATTCCACACATTTCTTCTTTGACAGTGTCCAAAAATCAGAGATTTAAATCAAACCCCAGATGGCACAATAAACACATTACTTCAGCTTTAACTTCCTGTGGTCACTGGTTTGATTCCTTCATCTTTATAGCCAAAGTGTAAAACTGCCCTTACATGTTTTAAGATAGGCAGCATCTTTGAGTGAATCTACTGACTCTGAGAGAACAGGGAGGAACTTAAATATGCGTTTCTTTGTATGGTTGGAAGAGTTAAAGATACGGCACTCACTTACTTTCCATCTAGCCCATCATTCTCCCTAATTTTGGGTTTGATCGACTTAAGCCTAACTAACTCTGTATGTTTTCCCAATTTCTTTGATGTCATGAAATCTTTCCCTAGTTGTGATTCTTTGGCTACTTTAAACCTTTAACTTTTGGAGAAAAGGCTTATCAATAGAAATATCCTTGAGCTAAAGAAGAACTTATAACTACTTTTTAAAAAATAATCACTTTATTGAGATATAATTCATATACCATACAATTTACCAGTTTACAGTGTGTAATTCAGTGGTTTTTGGAATTTTCACAGAATTGTACAACCATCACCACAATCAATTTTAGAACATTCTCATATCACCCAAAAGAAACCCTCTGCACTCACTTGTAACTACTTTGAAGACAAATTTAGGACTATACTGCTCAGGAGAAAAACTTGTTAGGAGGTTGGATTAAGTCCTGCAGTTCTAGGTCACAAATGTCTGCCTTAAAGCAAAGACAGACTTTATTGGTTGTAGTCTTTGAATGGATGTGGTAGATTGGGCACACTAGGAACCACAAACATATCTAGCTAGTTGTAACTCTTAGTGTACTATTCAGCAAAATTAATAGACTTTTAGAATGGAGTATGGGTGATATTGCAAATATACGAATAAGCTAAAGATTTGAGTCCCCACTCCTACTGGAAAAATTTCCTTCACTTACTATGATTATAGGGTATGGTTTTAAATATTCAATCTAAACCTTTTTTAAAGAGCAAAATGGAATACAGAATTGCCTTTGAAAAGCGTTGATAAAGTTCTCTATGAAGAGCCAGGGTTTGAATTACTTTACTGAGACACTGATAAGAAGCATTAAGATTATTAACCCTTTTTTTTTTTTTTTTTTCTCTAAGGTACTTAGTTTTCTTTATGATCTCTTGACCTGGACTTGAGAGTATTTTGGTTGTTAGATTATTGGATAAACTTGTTTGTTTAATTTGGGAGACAGTAACAAAGTCCAGGATATTTGGGATACTTAAATATAGGTAGAAATCTGCCAGTGAGGGAAATTTTTCTTAGGTAAAAAATACAGTGTAAACTATTTCATTAAAAAAAATTGAACCCCATTTAAGTGCTGTAATGGGATCTTTTTGTAGACATTTGTAACTTCCCATTGTTGACTTAATTGGACCCATTAAGATTGGCTATAGAAAAGGATAAGGGAAAGCCCACCTCCAAAATGAAAGTGCTAATTAGGTTCTTGGTATTTAGGCTTCCTGAAAGTACTCCTGTACTTTCTTTCCAGATGCCACCTACGGGTTTGAAAGGCCGCTAACCTGGGAAAGACCTTGCTTTTGGCCTTGCACACCGGTTAGCTTGATTTGTTTCAAGGTGTCAGGATTTTTCTTTCTTTTCTTTCTTTTTTTTTTTTTTTTTTAAGAAAATTAGGTATTCTCTGGAGATTATGCTAATAAACTTGTTATAAGTGCAGAAAATCATTGCTGGCTTTGAAAAAATTAGGTGGAATAAATGTTGGAAACTGGAGGGCTACACATTCTTAAATTTGTTAAGTTTAGGTCCCTCGAAGAGAAATCACCAGAGGCACACTAACGAATCCCTTTGGGGGTGCATGGGTGGGTGGAGTGATACCCTGGGAAAGCCATATTCCTGGGCTACTGCCATTAACTTTCAATTGCTTAAAGTTTGAGAAATTAATAACTGTATTTTAAAAATCTGAGTTGTGAGAAACTGGATTTAGATGTGAGAATTGTATACAATTTTTCTTTTTCTTTCTTTAATTTTTTTTTTTTTTTTTTTTTTGGAGTGAGAGTCTCACTCTGTCATCCAGGCTGGAGTGCACTGGAGTGCAGTGGTACGTTCACAGCCACTGCAGCTTCGACCTGCTGGGCTCAGGTGATCCTCCTGCCTCAGCCTTCCAAGTAGCTGGAACCACAGTCATACGCCACATGCCCAGCTAATTTTTTTGATTTATTGTGAGATGACCTTTGAATGCTTCTGAAAATTCTTCCCAAAATATTACTTTTTCCGTAATTAACTGTTAGATGAGTTCTTTGGAGAGTCTGCTTTTTAGAACCAAGTTTATGAATCAGACTAATTAAGAAAAGCTAACTCTAGGACAGTGAGGCATTTCAATTCCATAATTGTAGGGTGCTTGAAACAAAGATGTAGAATTTAGGTTGGTTGTGGTGGCTCATGTCTATAATCCCACACTTTGGGAGACCGAGACAGGAGGATTGCTTGAGTCCAGGGGTTCGAGACCAGCCTGGGCAACATAGTGAGATCTTGTCTCTAGAAAAAATTAAAAAACTAGCCAGGTGTGGTGTGTTGCACGCTTATAGGCCCAGCTACTTGGGAGACTGAGGTAGAAGGATCCCCTGGGCCTGGGAGCTTGAGTGAGCTGTGATCATGCCACCGCACTCCAGCCTGGGTGACAGAGAAAGACCTGGACTCAAAAAAAAAAGATGTAGATTTTGACTAAATGCATTCCTTTAAGTCCTTTTCCCGAAACCACCCTGATTTAAACATTTAAATCTTTAATTGTAGACCGTGGTTCATAAAGTGCCATTGCCATGTATCTTACAGCCTTGGAGTTATTCTATCTGTCCTTCTTTTTAATCATTTAAGCTTTATTTCTGGATATAAAAACCAATTATATGTTGTTCTGTCAGACACATTGCTTGCAGGGTGTAAATTAAAAACTTTTATTGAGAAAAATGTCAAGCATACACAAGTATAGAGAATAGTCACTTCAGCTATTTTCCTGGATATGAGAGCAGAAAGCAGAGTAGCAGCATTGGGGTTGAGAGAAAACTGGTGACCTTTCAGTTGTAGAGAACAGACTTTTGCCCTTTTCAGGTTATAAGTGACATTATAAGTGACATTTGGGCAATTAAGAGTGAGCTTTAGTCTAACCTTCAGTGAGTGATGGTCACTTGGCCCAGTTAGAGTAGGGATCACATTCTCAGCTTTAGTCAGTGGCTTTACTGCTTTGTTACATGTGTGTTGGGGCCTGTGAAGTAGCATGAGCATCTGCAGGCCAGCTCTTGGTACAGAGAGACCTGGGGCAGGTGGTGGGGAGAGGACATTCTCTGCTACATACTTCCATTTATTTATTTGTTCATCTTTGTGTTGGCCAGACTTTATTTCAACTCTTAGGAAGGGATTTTCTGGTCAGTGGGTATTTAATGTGACAAAACAGAACTTGGGTCAAGACTAACCAAGAAATGGAATGAAGTCCCTTTCTGGAAAAGGAATGTTAGGAAATGAGAACTAAGAGAGCTTAATGAGTGAAGAATGGTATGGTAGTTTGACTATCAGCATTGATGTTGCAGTTTCTGTTTGAGAAGAATTGCTATATAACATGTGGCATCAAAGTTTTTTTCAAAATGGGCAATTTAAAAACTAGGTCATTGAAAAATATTTTCTCTTTTCTTTTCTTTTTCTTTTCTTTTTCTGTCAGGGTCTCACTCTTGTCACCGGGCAGGAGTATAGTAGTATAATCACAGCTCGCTGTAACCTTGACCTTATGGGCTCAGACTGTTTCTTCCCCTTCAGCCTCCCAAATAGCTGGGATTACAGGCATGCGCCACTACGCCTGGCTAATTTTTTTATTTTTATTTTTATTTTTTTGTAGAGGCAAGATCTTGCTATGTTGCCCAGGCTGGTCTTGGACTCCTGGGTTCAAGCAATCCTCCTACCTCCAGCTCCCAAAGTGCTGAGATTACAGGCGTGAGCCATGGCACCTGGCCTGAAAAATATTTTGTCTTTTCTTCTTCTTTTTTTTTTTTGAGTCGGTGTCTCACTCTGTCTCCCGGGCTGGAGTGCAGTGGCACACTCATGGCCACCACAGCCTTGACCTGCTGGGCTACGGCGATCCTTCTGCCTCAGTCTTCCCAGTAACTGGAACCAAAGGCATGTGCCACCATGCCTGGCTAATTTTTTGACTTATTGTAGAGACTAAGTCTTGCCAAGTTACCCAGGTTGGTCTCAAACGACCCTGGGCTCAGGCTTAGGCATTCCTCTCACCACCTCCCGAAGTGCTGGGATTACAGACGTCAGCCACTGTGCCAGGCTCCGAAAAATATTTTCTATTAATAATCCCTTAAAAACTAAGGGCTTCTCCCTCACTTCTGAAATAATAACTTCATTTCTAAGATAGGAAATGCCACTGGGCAGAAGATCACATAATGTGTCACTTTTTAGAACTTGTTGATTTCATTTCATTTGGTAAAATCTTGTAAATTGCTATAAAATTTAACACATGTTTTGCAGGGATAAAAAAATAAGTTTTAGCCGGGCTCGGTGGCTCAGCCTGTAATCCCGCGCCTTGGGAGGCTGAGGTGAGTGGATTGCCTGAGCCCGCGGGTTCGAGACCCGCCTGGGCAACTTGGCGAGACCTCATCTCTACAATAAGTCAAAAAATTAGCCAGGCATGGTGGCACATGCCTTTGGTTCCAGTTACTGGGAAGACTGAGGCAGAAGGATCGCCGTAGCCCAGCAGGTCGAGGCTGCGGTGGCCGGGAGCGTGCCATTGCACTCCAGTCTGGGCGACAGAGTGAGACTCCAACTCAAAAAAAAAAAAAAAAAAAAATAAGTTTTATGTGTATGTTTATTTATTGCTTTTAAAAAGTCAGTTCCTCTATTATGTAAAAGAGGACAGGAGGGGGTATTGTTTCTAGATTTAAAAAAATAGGTAGTAGAGTCATGAATCTAATTCCATCATGACCTTGGACAAAGTCATTTTGCCCCAATGTATGCCTTCTCATCTGCTATAAGGGGATCTGACACTGACCTAGGGCTGCTGTCCAGATTAATTAATTGATGGATTGCAAGAAGCTTAAATCCCAAAGCTTTATTTGCTCATTGCTAAGACGAGTCTGGGGACAGATTTAGTCAGACAAGGGTTAGAACCAAATACATATCCCTCATTTTTCCTTACAGTGAAGGGATTTTTAAAAAGTGAAACTTGAAAAGGAAGAAGCCCAGCATCAATACCAGAATACGTAGAATAAAGTCTTTCTATTAATTTAGATGAAGCTTTTCTATACCTGTGTCTTTTTGAAAAAAAATCAGTGTGATTAAAATTATTTTTAGGTAAAATTGTCACACATTTCAGAAAATTTGAATGTTAATCAGTGTATCTTGTGGATACATATAGAGCCAGGAGTTTATACTTGGTGAGATTTGTGTTAAGAGGGGTTTATAGTTATTTTAATTTCCCCTACTATGAGATGGCTGGCGTGGAAGCCATGCAAATGGAAGGGCATTATACTTAACCAACAAATAATTTAAATAACCCCATTCATGTCTGACAGGAAGGGTCAGCAGATGGAGTCTAATATTTTTGCAATTATTCTACTTGTAAAGTTGGGGAGGGAGTAAAAGAGGTGACAGGAAAAAGGTTTACTTAGTTTAGTTTTGTTTTTTTTCGAGTTGGGAGTTTCACTCTGTCATCCGGGCTGGAATGCAATGGCATGTGTACAGCCACTGCAGCCTGGACCTGCTGGGCTCAGGAGATCCTTCTGCCTCAACCTTGCAAGTAGGTGGAACCACAGGTGCACACCACCACACCCAGCTAATTTTTTGATTTATTGTAGAAATGAGGTTTCACCAAGTTGCCCAGGTTGGTCTCGAACCGTGGGCTCAGGCAATCCTCTCACCTCAGCCTCCCAAAGTGCTGGAATTATAGGCGTGAGCCACCACGCCTACTTAGGTCTTTTAAAAAAACTCTTCAGGATCAGAGCCAGATTATATTTTATTCTTTAGCAGTTAGACAAACTTTTTAAAAAAATAAAGCTAATTAAACCCTTGTATAATCGTAGAAACTTGAATTTTCCCAAATTTTTGTTCAAATACATCTTCTGTTATTGGACCTTAAAACATTGCCTCATAAGTGGACCCATGTACAAGGGGGCACCAAAAAACCATGAATTTATTTATTTAAAATTGTGTATTTATTTGGGGCAAGATGGGTGAATAGAGGGGCAGGGCATGGGGTCATGCCATTTTTGGTCAAACTGCTAAGTGTTCATTGCAATGTGGGCAGGTGTGTTCGTAAATCACCCATCGTGAAATGGGCAGACGTGTTGAAAGAATCTCAAAAACACTGAGGCTTAAAGCAGCCTCTCAGAGTGCTAACTGGTACACTGATGCTGATGGGTTCCTAGACTTACCTAGTGGGGGAAGTCCATACAAGGGCTCACCCTCCAAAAGATAGTTATGGTTCTTTTGGTGTCCCCCCTCATTATAGTCCCCTCTTATCCAAGGAAAGTAAAACTGCTGATATGGTTTCAGCAACCGTGGTCTGAAAATTGGTGAGTACAGTACAATAAGATATTTGGAGAGAAAGAGAAAGACCACATTCACAATAACTTTTATTGTAGCAGATTTTAAAATTATTGTTGTTGTCAATTTCTTATTGTGCCTAATTTATAAATTAAATTTTATCATAGGCATGTATATATAGAAAAAAACATAATATATATAGGGTTTAGTACTATGCACAGTTACAGGCATGTACTGAAGGGCTTGGAACGTGTCTCTTGGATAAGAGGGGGACTACTGCATACTTTATTTCTACTCTGCCTTTAATGTGTATGTGTGGGGGCTTTTTTTGTCTCGAATCAAGCGATTTTCTTAATAATACTGTTTTCTAGATGTTTTAAAATACTCCTAATGGTGCATATACCAAGTTTTAAATCTTCAAATATTAGGTAATTTAGTTGGGAGTAGACAAATAGGCTAAGATTTCTCTTCCCTGCTGTATGTGGCCCTAAGCAGATTTTTGTGCTTTTTTTTGAGTCGGAGTCTCATTCTGTCACTTTAGGCAGTAGTATAGTGGCACGATCACTGCCCAGCACAGCCTTGACCTTCTGGACTCAGGCAATTCTTCTGCTTCAATCACTCAAATGGCGTGACTACAAGCATGTGCCCAGCTAAGTTTTTGATTTTCTTTTCTTTTTTTTTTGAGTAGAAGTCTCACTGTCACCCAGACTGGAGTGCAGTGAAATGCTCATGGCCACCGCAGCCTCAACCTGCTGGCCTCAGGTGATCCTTCTGCCTCAGTCTTCCAAGTAACTGAAACCACAGGTGCATACCACCACACCTGGCTAATCTTTTAAAATTTATTGTAGAGACAGATCTCACCAAGTTGCCCAGGCTGGTCTCAAACCCCTGGGCTCAGGCAATCCTCTTGCCTCCGCCTCCCAAAGTGCTGGGATTAGGTGTGAGCCACCCCACCCAGCTCTTAATTTTTTAATTTTTTTTTTTTTTTTTTTTTGGTAGAGACGAGGTCTTACTGTTTTGCCAGGCTGGTCTTGAACTCCTGGTCTCAAGGGTTCCTTCTGCCTCAGCTCCTTGAAGTGCTTGGATTACAGGCATGAGCTACTGTGCCTAACATTCTTGAGTTAATTCTTGCCATCTCATCTCCTTGACCAAATTGTAACATTTAGAGAACTAAAACTAAATGTTTTGAGCGCTATGTTGGAACTTTTTATTAAGCATGCATTCCTGTGAGACTCTAGATACCGAAGTATTACCATGTTACTCTAATCACATAACTCCAGAAACAAAGAACAAATCACTATCAAACCCACATAATTACAAGGTCTTTAATGCAAGATGCTCCCAGTTTTCTGTGTGGTTATACCAACTCATCATTTGGTATATTTAAACCAGATGGTAACATCTCATCCTCGTCAGGCTTTAACTTGAAGAGATGGGGGAGGTACGAGTTCTTAGGATTTGTACTCTGGTGTTGTGTTGTTTATGGGACAGGGGAAAGGGAGTAGAGAAGAGAGAGGTCTATATAGAGAGGATTTTTAGAGTATAACCTCCCCTTTGTAAAATTGTTTAAGCTTTTCCCTCTCACAGGGAGGCTGTCATCCAATAGGATGCACTTTGGACAAATTGAGAACAGTCACCAGATTTTCCAGTAGGAGGCTGGCTTCAGGGATTTGTGTAGGGTGTGGGTTTGGGGTTTTTAAGAATTGTACTTGGTGGCAGCCTATTCTTCTGGTTTCCTCTGTAACTTCTTTTTTTTTCTTTCTTCTTTACTAACCTTGTGGCTTTCCCCCTCTTCTATTTGTAAAATATATCTTTGACCTATATAATGAATAGTTTAAGATTTTTTGTTGTTGCTGAGGAGAGCAGCATTTAGAATTTGATATAGGATTCTGAGATAATTTTGTTTAGTTTTTTGTAGACACTGGGGTCTTGCTATGTTACCTAGACTGGTCTTGAGCAAGCTCCTGGCCTCAAGGTGATCCTCTTGCCTCACCTCAGCCTCCCAAATTGCTGTAATTACCAGTGTGAACCACAATACCCAGTAGATAATTGTTTTTCTTTATTTTCTGATGATTTGTTTTTAAGGGGTGGTATTAGCCAGCTAGGACATTAAAACTGGAAGAGAGTAGAGATTTTTGTGGAAAGAATACAAGCGTAGGAATCAAAACATTGAGTTTCTGGCATGTGTCCCCTGAGCTCCTAGCCTTGAGGGTCATGATTATGTTCAGAACTTTACTCCATTAACCTGCCCTTTTCATTGTGAGGCCTAAAGAGGTAAGGAAACTTGTCCAAGGTCGCCCAAATAGTAATTGGTAGATCCAGGATTTGAACCTAAACAACATACTCCTGAGTAAGTGTTCTTAACCAGTATAATGCCTATTATATAACCATAGTAATGATAAAGTTGTAATTACATGAGATAATGGGAAATTATAATCTTATGTATTTGCTTTTTTCTGATAGGTTCAGCAAAAACCATTTTTGTTGCTTAGTTCTTGCTGCTAAGATAAATCCAATTTAGAGATAAGAAAATTGAGCCTGAGAGAAGTTAAATGACTTGTCACAGCCTTTATAGGACAGATTGGGTGTCCCAAATTTGGCTTTTTATTCCCAAATTTATTGTTCTTCCTTCTAATTAATATATAGTGGTTCCCTTCATAAATCCCAGAACTTTGCTTCTCTTTCATTTCCCCTCCTACTTAAGAGTGTGGTCTCTATCTTTTGATCATCCAAACAACTGCAGGAAAATCGATAAAAATAGTAAGCTGCACATATACGATATCAAAGTACCATTTATTTAAAATGATTTTTGTGTTTTATCTGTTTTAGTTTATCAGTATTTCTGAGCTTAGCTCATTCATGTGTTTTTGGTTGACTCCTTTATATGGAAACTCCTGGCTCATCAACTTTAGTGTCTTTTGAGCTTCACATTGGAAGAGTATTTAGGACTTGGGCCCCATGAATGTACCTCTGCTTTACCATCAAAGTCACTCTGGGGTTTATTTCAGGAGAGCTGAGTTAGAATCTCACGTGGGTCAAAGTGTTTGAACTTTGAAAAGCTCCCCTGGTCATTCTAAAGCTCAGTTAGGCTTGAAAATTGCTGGTTTAGGTAACTCCCTGACAGGTTTAAGCAACTGTTAATATAAGGAATTCTCTTGCCTTGAAATTAATCAGAAATTCTCAATTCTACAGAAGACTGGGGAATTCTTTTAATCAACTCTGTTGAATAAATTGATTTTGGGACCTTGGGGTTGATGTGGGTTCAATTCAATACTTTTATTGATATATCAGTATGTGCCAGTCATTGTGTTAAGGTTCCAGGATTTCAGACATTAGTTAAACTACTTGGACTTAAAGGAACTCATAATCTATTGATGAGAAAGATCTCCAAGTAGGTTATAAGGTATGATGTGTGCAAGGAACAGAAGTTGTATATGGAGTGCTTAGAGGGTTGGAGGAATATGGGGATGGGTGGAGTATGGAGAAAGGGAGCTGCCTAGGGTGTCTCGGAAGGCTTTGCTTTACTTGGGTTGGGTTGGGATTAGGGAGAGGAAATAGGGGTGTAGAATAAGAATGAAGGTCCTGACAACCCCTAGAAACATGAACATTTAAGGAACGAATAAGATTTGGAGGCACCAAGAAGGGTGGTATTGGGAAGATTAGGAGAAGAAAGCAGGTTTGTTAGTAGTATTTCAGACTTAATGGTGATGATTTTTAAAGCCTCAACACTATGCACAGCTGCAAAACCTTGGACAAGTAGATGCTTACAGTTTTTATTCAATATATTCCATTGATACTGGGCACCCATTCAAATGAGGACTAATTTTGTTAGGCTGCAACTCCCTCATAATTTTGACTTACAGTGGGTTATCTTTCAAAAAATTTTATTTTGGAATATGACAATAAATGTGAAAAAAATAAATCAGCTGACAGGTGCTAACTCTACTACAATAACACATGACAGAGTCTGAGAAATATCATAGGATAAGTTTCTTTTAAGATCTTACTTATCCACCATCCTAAATTCAGCATGCCTGTGTCTTACTACTTCCTTATCTCTTTCAAGCAGGAGAGCTAGCCTTGAAACTTGGTTGGTATCTTAGCCCATTTGTGCGGCTATAACAAAATACCACAGACTGAGTAATTTATAAATAATAGAGACCTACTTCTCACAGTTCTGGAGACAGGGAATCCAACAGCAAGATGCTGGCAGGTTTGAAGCAGGTTTGGTGAGAGCTCGGTCTCTCTGCTTCCAAGATGGTGCCCTGAATGCTGTGTTCTTATCTGGTAGAAGGGTGAAAGGGGCTTGGACTAGGTCCCTCTATCCCTTTTGCAAAGTCATTTATCCCACTTGTGAGGGCTCTGCTCTCATGATTTAGTCACCTCCTAAAGGCCCACTATCACGTTGGCATTTAAATTTCAACACATGAGCTTTGGGAGGGGCACAAACATTCAAACCTTAGCAGTCAGAATTATGAGTATATTGAACAGACTGGCAGGTTGACCTTGTGTAAATATTAAATGATCAGCGGAGTAAACAGCAGTTTTCTAGCCAATTCTAGTTGTCAGATATTGCTATTAGGGATCATGAATGCTCTAAAATTATTCATAGTTCATGTTAGGCTTACAGTTAATATATCTCTATTGAAGCAGGGCTAAATAGCTGTTAAATATTTACATCTAGTGAAATATATGGCTTAATTAATTTACTTTTCTTTTTAAAATACGGTTGCAATTGTGTCTTCTTTAAATGGAACATTGGCACAGCAAATATTTTGCAATCTTTTAGTATCTTTGCTCAATCTCAGACTGATTTTTAGTCTCACTACTCTCTCTTTCCTGACTGTGATGTTGAACCTCAGGAGTGACCAGTTTAGAAAAAACTAAAAGTAGAGCATGTTTACTGATCTAATGAGACCTTAAAGTTAAGAGTGTGGGATGTTTAACTTTTGCTGCCCTTGGTGCCCAGGTGGGTTTGGGTGTTGCTTAGGGAAGGGAGGGTTGAGGGGGCAGAGTCCAACTTCTTATAAACCCCTTTCCCCTGACAAGTGAATTATTTTTGGAATCTTTCTGAAGCGTGTATCTTTTTTTAACCTTTAAAGTCTTAGTTTTATGCCAGAAATTGTTTTTTCTTCCCTAGGATCCTGGGTATGGAAAACAAACAAACAAACAATAAAAGCTACTTATTTAATAACTTTCTTATGAAAAACTAGCACTGTTGCTACTTGATTACAACATGGCTTGGTGTAGATATGCAGAAGTCATGTGTACCAATTTTAATTGATGTGGGGGAGAAGGATCTCAAATTTCTTCTGGTCTCATTCAGTGACTTTTTTTTAAATTAAGAAAGGTGGGTTTATTAAAGAGAAGTTGTGTTGTGAAGGACACAATGGACAGGACAGTTGTGAGAGTGTCTGCTGTCTGCCTTGTTCAATAACTTCAGTATCATAAGATGTCTATGAATGATGCGAAACTTTTCATGATTAACTCACATCATGGTGTCATTCTAGGGATTTAGTTAGCTTTCTCAGAATCCTTCTTGGTGAATTATAAAAGGAGGTCTCCATTACAGGCCTGATAAGACTTTGAGGGTATGCCAAAATCTGTATGAATTACCCCATTAAGTAACTTTGGTAGACTTCAGTTAGGGAAATTTTGGGAAAGTAAGAAGGTCTTCCATGTTGTCTAGTTAGCTCCCTTACTCTATTGTTTATAAACAGTACTTCATTAGTTCCTGTAAAATGGTGTGGCAGGACTTTTTATTTCCTTGAGATTTAGTATGCAAAATTCATGAAAGGGCAATTTTCTGTTTTCCCTTGTTTTTGACAATAATACATTTAAGGCATTTAGAGGACCTGCAGATATGGATTATTAGTGCCAAAATTTATTAATTGGTGAAAGAGAAATTTAATGGGACTAATGCTTACCAAATAAATACTATGGTATGTCCCTTTATCACCAATGTATTTTTATTTACTAATAGTCCATAGAAACAATGCCTTACTTTTCCAAATATTTACGATTAAGAACTTGAAATTAGCCAGGCACTGCAACTCATGCCTATAGTCCCAGCACTTTGAGAGGCCAAGATGAGAGGATTGCCTGAGCTCAGGGGTTCTACCAGCCTGAGCAACTTGGTAAGACCTCGTCTCTACAATAAATTAAAAAATTGGCCAGGCATGGTGGCACTTGCCTGTAGTTCCAGCTTCTTGGAAGGCTGAAGTGAAAGGATCACCTGAGCCCAGCAGGTCGATGCTGGGGTGGCCGTGAGTGTGCTACTGTACTCCAGCCTGGGCGACAGAGTGAGAATCCAACTTGAAAAAAAAAAAAAAAGAAACTGAAATAATGTCTGAAACATGTTCATTAAAACTTATTGCTTTCATCAGGGCCTATCTGTAAAACTTAAAATTTTAATAGAGGTTCATATCTGTTGGTACTTACTATTTAGTAATGTTTATTAAAAGTCTACAAATGATAGTGTTGGTATTTTCTGGATCTTTTTTAGTGGTAGGACTTCTGGGAAGACTAGGTTGCCCCCAGGTATACCTTTTCTAAAAATGTTGGCATTATACAAATAAATCATTATTGGCTAATGGAGAAAACACTTGAAGAGGCTGCTTTTTACGTATCTATTTTTTTGAGTTGGAGTCTCACTCTGTCACCCAGATTGGAGTGCAGTGGCTGCTCCCGGCCACTGCAGCCTTAACTTGCTGGGCTCCGGCGATCCTTCCGCCTCAGCCTTCCAAGTAGCTGGCACGCTACCACGCCTGGCTAATTTTTGATTTATTGCAGAGATGAGGTCTCGCCAAGTTGCCCAGGCGGGTCTCGAACCCGCGGGCTCAGGCAGTCCACTCACCTCAGCCTCCCAAAGTGCTGGGATTACAGGCTGAGCCACCGAGCCCGGCTGGGGCTGCTTTTTAAATCTGAATTGACAGAGCTCTTTGGAGGAACAAATGGATGGGGTGATCTGTAGGGTATCCAGTAGGGCAGTTGTTTCCATGTATGGGCTGAGAACCCTTGGAGGGTTCCCAAGACCCTTTCAATGGGTCCAAGAGAACTTCCTTTCAACTAAATTATTGGTGTGAGGCCAGATTTTCTTTATTTACTTTAAGCTAAAACAATGTACTGCACTTGATTGCAGAAGAAATTAAAATCAAGCTTATTTCTACTAAGCTGAACATTAAAGAGATTTGCAAATATTTGTAAAATAAAACAATTCATAAAAAATTAAATAAATTAATTCATTTTAAAAAGTCAATTTTAATTTCTGTGATAAAAACGTATATGTATGTAAAATCCACGTAACTTAATGCTCTTTGAGGTCTTCAGTTGCTTCTGCAAAGGCTTGACTCAGTATAGGGATAAAGCTAGGATCTGTGAATAAGTGGTTTCATTCTTTGCTCATCCTTTGAAGAGGCCATTATAAAATAAGTAGAGGGTTCAGTAAAAACTCAATTATTCTTCACGATCTGTTGCTTCTATAAAATGAAATTTTATAAGGCTTTTTTATTTCTTTAGATACAGGTTCTTGCTATGTTGCCCAGGCTGGTCTTATAAACTCCAGGCCTCAAACAATGCTGCCTCGGCTTCCACAAGTGCTGGGATTACAGGCATGAGCTACCACATTCGATTTATAAGGTTTTTCCAAAGGAGAAACAGCATCCCCATATAACCAATAACTGAAATATTGATGTGGGCCTTTTGGGTCTAATTTTGTCATCTTATTAGTTTTAGAGAATTTATAACCAGATAAGATTGTGCTTTACTTTTTGAGAGCTCTCTTTGTTGGACATCAAAACAGTTTGGAACATAAAACACAAAAACGGATCCAATTTTTAAAATAGGCTTTATTTATTTATTTGCATTGGAATCTCATTCTGTCGCTCAGGCTGGAGTGCAGTGCCATGCTCACCCGTTGGGCTCAGGCGATCCTTCTGCCTCAGCCTCCAAGTAGCTGGTACTGCAGGTATGCGCTACCACACCCAGGTAATTTTTGATTTTGAAATATCTCTCTGTAAGACCAATAATAGCCTGTAATAGCTTGCTTAACATAAGTAACTTTTATTTTGTAACAGATTCTCCATTTTAGCTGTTTATACCCAGCGATTATGGGGGGGGGGGGCGGGGGGGGGCGGGGGGGGGGGGGGGGCGCGGCGCACCGGGCCGGCGCG
>CAUYQG010049838.1:0-31825 GCA_963574415.1 Tarsius wallacei | reverse complement strand
GTAATGTGATACCTCCAACTTTGTTATTCTTGCTTAGGATTACTTTACTATTCTGGCTCCTTTTTTGGGGGGGGGTGCATATGAATTTTAGGGTTGTTTTTTCTAATTCTGTGAAAAATGGCGTTGGTGGCTTGATAGGGATTGTGTGGGACCTGTAGATGACTTTGGGTAATACTGTCATTGCAACAATGTTCATTCTTCCAATCTGTGAGCATGGACTGTTTCTCTGTGTCCTCTACAATTCCTTTTGTCAGAGTTTTAATTCTCCTTGTAGAGATTTTTCACCTCCTTGCTTAAACGTATTCCTAGGTAGTTTAGCTTTTTAGCTGACGTTGTAAATGGAATTTAGTTGTTGAGTTGATTCTCAGCTTTGCTGTTGGTGTATGGTAGTGCTGCTGATTTGTGTGTTGATTTTGTATCCTGAAATTTTACCAGATTCATTTATCAAGTCCAGGAGTCTTTTGGAGGAGTGTCTGGGATTCTCTAGGTAAAAGATCATACTGTAGGCATACAGAGATAGTCTGCGTTCTTCTTTTGCAATTTGATGTCCTTTATTTCTTCTTCTTGCGTGATTGCTGTGGTCTTCCAGGACCACGTTGACTAGGAGTGGTGAAAGTGGGCGTTTTTGCCGTGTTCCGGTTCCGAGGGGGAATGTGTTCAACTTCTCCATTCAGGATGACATTGGCTGTGGGTTTGTTGTACATGGCTGTTGTCTTGTGAGGTTTGTTCCCTCTGTGCCTGTTTTGCTGAGGGTTTTTTTTTAATCATGAAGGGATGCTGGATTTGATCAAATGCTTTTTCTGCATCTATTGAAATGTCCATGTGATTTTTGTGTTTAATTCTGTTTATGTGGTGGATTACATTTATTGACTTGCTTATGTTTTTTTGTTTTTTTTTTTTGAGTTGGAGTCTCACTCTGTCACCCAGGCTGGTGTGCAGTGGCCGCTCCCGGCCACCGCAGCCTCGACCTGCTGGGCTCCGGCGATCCTCCCGCCTCAGCCTTCCAAGTAGCTGGAACTACAGGCGTGCGCTGCAACACCCGGCTAATTTTTGATTTATTGTAGAGATGAGGTCTCGCCAAGTTGCCCATGTGGGTCTTGAACCTGCGGGCTCAGGCAATCCACTCATCTCGGCCTCCCTAAGTGCGGGATTACATGCTGAGCCACCAAGCCTGGCTGAATACATTTATTCTTAATGTTTTTTGTTTTCTGTCAACTGACCAATTAGATTGCAGAAGGAAAAACTAAGAGTTTCTGATATTCACCTTTTTTTTAATGGTAAGAGCTAACAGATTGACTCAACAAGTGGAAAGGTTTAGGAATGAGAGTGAGGTCAATGTTCCAGACTGGCAGAGAGAACCTGCCAATCATAAAGTGAATGCTCAGGTCAGCAGAAAAAGAAGTGAAACGTAGCACAGAGGAAACAGTGTAGCTATTGTACAGTGAATTGGGTCTTTAACTGAAAGATCTGAATTATGTTAGAGGTCAAATTGCTGGTGGCTGGAGTTGAGGAACACTACTGCCATGAGAGAAAAAAAAATGGCAATTTTAGTAAACAACCCAAAGCTACGATAGAATTGGCCATTAATTTTCTGTTGTCAATGAGCAAAGCAATTATGATTGTACTTTTCTTTTTGTATGTATGCCTAAGAATACAGGTTGCATCCTATGACTTTGGTTTTTATTTTGGATTTCTGTGGCTCATTAAAGCCTGTTTTAATCTTCATAAAAATTGTTGTAGGGAGAAGACAAGACCTGCATCTTTGTAGACGTCTGGCATGTTCCTGGATCATATCTACCATGACGATTCACTAATGTCTCGGCCACTGTAGTATTATTGTCATTCCCACGGCCTTTGTGGTTGAAGAACTCACTTTCTTCATAAGTGATTCATGTATTCTTTCACCAGTACTTCTTAAACACCCACCATATGACAAGGCTGGTGAAAGGCACGTTGTTCTTGTTCTTGAGGCACTTAGTGAAGTGGAGAAGACACCTTGAAAAGTCACAAATACAGAAACAATACAAGTGTTATGATTGCTGTGTGAAGGTGATGATGATAAGACACACAAGAGCAACTCCTTAGAATGATTAAAAATAGCCAAGTAACACATTAGCAAGGACTAGATATTTGAACCGAGTCTCAGATAATTTCCAGGAGTTTGCCAAACACACAAGATAGGTGAGTACAGACTAGGCAAAGGAACAACATGAAGAAGTTAAAAGTGTCAAATCTGCAAGACGTATAGAATAGCCAGAGGCTTGGAAGTGTGCAAAGGAGTGGTGGAGAGGAGCTTTGAGAGGCAGGGCTGGGTCAGATGATTGAAAGGTCTTATAAACCGTGCCAAGGGGATGGGTTTGGACATGTAGGTGCTGGGCAGCAGTGTAAGTTTTTGAGTAGAGGAATGACCTGATCATATTTGCATTGTAGAAAGTGTCTATGGAGAAGTGTGGAGATTTAATCGGAGGGACAGGAGAAGAGATGGGCGTAACGTAACCAGTGGCTACATGGCCAGACATGGCCAGGCCAGGTATCATAATCAGTGAGGGAGGGTGGCATGTAGTCTAAATAAGTAACAATTGATTTTCCAAAATAAAAGAAAAAGCCCTTGTTTATAACATTTGTTGATGTCTATGGTGTAAATATTTTCACCACAGTTTATTTGAAGCTACAGAAACAATGCCACTGAACATACAATGGCACACTATCATACAGTATTTCCACCAGACACATTGGAGGGAAGTGATCTCAAGAGCATAGGTCATAGTAAAGTATAGTAAAATATTTAGGAGGTGGTGAGTTTTAACTATTTAATACCTTTGTTTTTAATCTAATTTACTCGTGTAGGTTTGTGTAATTTGATTTTTCATATTAGCTATATTTGACATTCAGTTTACAAATTTCATGAAAATTTAACAGTCATTTTGATGACTGGTCTAGCAAACCGCTAAATGAGAGAGCAATAGAAATAAAAAAAAAAGCCTTGTCTATGATTGGGCAACTGAGTATATTCACCAAAATAGGAAAAAAAAAAAAATAGGGGAAGAACCTATATTTGGAGAAAGGGTATTGGCCTCATCTCGGGAGAGTTAAGTTAATTTGATGAATATTTACTAAGGCCTACATATTCTAAGAACTCTACTGGGCTTGTACGTTGAATGGTGACCAGAAGGCACACAGTCTTTCTTCTCAAGGAAATTGCAGCTAGAAGGCTCTAGATGAATAAACAGTCTTTACAAAAGTTGTATGGTAGAATTAGCATGCGATGATATGACAGTACCTTTGTATAGAATCCAGACTTGTGGGTGGGATTTTGGAGCACTTATCAGAGGGAGTGATATTAAAACTGAGACCAGGGGACAAGCAGGCTGGTCCAGTTAGAGAGCATTCAAAGCAAAGCAGAATAGAGGTGATGGAGAATCATGCAGCACATGGGCCAAGGAGAGGAAAAAGTAAAAGGATTTGACAGTGTTAAGATGCACACGTGACAGGAGTTGGTGATAGATTGGACTTAAAGATGAGTGAGAAGGATTTGGTGCCCATGGGACACCTAAGTGGACAATTTCTAGAGGAAGATGAAGAAATGGGTCTGGTATTTCATAGACATGTCTTGCCTGGAAAAAAAGGTTTGAGTGTTGTTGACATACATGTATAGATGGCATTAAATCTAGGATGTGGATAAAGTCACTCAGAGGGAGTGCTCAGAGGGAAGGAAGAGCAGATCACAGTGAGATGCCCAAAATGCCTAGGAAACACTGGCCTTGAAGGGGCGGGATATCTGATTGGCCTGTGCCAGGAAGGTTCGAGTTAACAAAATGATATTAGAACTGTCTTTATGTTTGGACATGGTGGCTCATGCCTGTAATACCAGCATTTTAGGAGGCTGAGACGAGAGGATTGCTTGAGCCAGGGGTTCAAGATCAACCTGGGCAACTTGGCAAGACCTCATCTCTATAATACGTAGAAAAATTAGCCAGGCATGGTGGTGTGTGCCTGTAATTCTAGTTGCTTAGAAGACTGAGGTGGAAGGATGGCCTGAGTCCAGCAGGCTGAGGTTGCAGTAGCCATGAGCATGCCACTGCACTCTAGCCTGGGTGACTGGGTGAGACATGGACTCCAAAAAACCAAAACCAAAACCAAAAATAGCAACAACAACAAAAACCTCTGTATTTTCAACAGTTTACTGACGATAGCTCCTCACCCTGATCTATATAAATAACCTGTAGTAAAATAAATGCCTGAAGTCATTCCTGGGATTACTTTCAACAACAATGACCATTACATTTTTTGAACAATATTTTCCCAGATGTTAACAAGCTTGATTGAACACCTACTATGTGCAGGGCTCTGTGTGAAAGAGAATATGTAAGTAAAGTCCTAGTAGCCATACACAGAATCCCTAGTTGCATTGTGAAGGCCAATGTTTAGTGAGGAATTTGGTGCCATGAATGAAACCTTAATGTCTTTAAATATCTGCTTCATGTAGTATTGTAGGAAAGGGGGTTTTATTGGGTCATGTCTTCCTCATTTTCTTCCTTTTCCTTTTTCTTAATCTTCAGTTTTGAATTATATTTTGTTATCTTGACTCTCCCATGTATACACACACTATGAAGATGAAAAAACTTTTATGGTCCAACTTTTCTTTTTGACCAAATACTCATGCAAGTATTGAAGTTGCTCTCTGTTAGATTCGACGCTAGTTTAAAGTTAGAAAAAAAAGGGGACACTGTCTAATATCCCCTATGAGGGAACATTGACTAGCAAATCCATGCATTGTCTTTCAGTCTGGCTCTGGATTTGAAACCCTGTTTGTTTGAAGACTTCTTCTGTACAAGGATGCTGAAACATGGAAATATATTTGTTTTCAGCAGGGGTGCCTTATTAAAATCTGCACTTCTAGGAAATGACGTTTTAAATCAGATTTGTTGAAGAGCTAAAGAAACTTGCTTCATGGCGAGCTATCCCTTTTCTTGCATCTTAGGGAAGAGATGACCATGAGTTAAGAGGAGTACCCAGGCTAAACCTCATCACCTGGTACCCACTCTGTCTTTTTGCTCCATTATGCCATGTGACTTTATGTGAGGAAATGGCAAATGGACAGAAATATGACGACAAACTAATTATAGTAACATGCTAAATAAGCTATTACAAACCTCAAACAGGTTTGATATACACTTTGAAACTCTAGTAAATAATACTTAAACTAAAACAAATAGTGTCTAGTAATCAGTATACTAGACCTCCTAAGCATTCTCACCCAAGTAGGTATCTTCACAATAATGCTAGGAGTTAATCAGATTGTGTATCTTTGGTCCCATTTTATAGATGAGGTAATTAAGACAGAATGATTGTCACAAATATAAGAGTGACAGAGCCAACTAATGGGACTAAAGTCTGCACTTTGTACTTTCATTCAGAAGTGCAGGAAGACTTAAATTAGGTGAGAATGTGGAGTATATTAGTGTAAAGATTTTTCTTGCTGTTGGTTTCATGATTCAGCTAGTAGAATTGAAACTGTGCTATGTAATTATGGCTGTATTATTTTTAAAAACCTACCAGGGGTTTGGGTCCCTCTGAATTTTCAAGTCCCATAAATATGATGACCAGGGTCAAGAAAAGTAGCAATAAAGTGAAAAGCAAAATAAAATATTATCTGAAATATTCAACCAAGGGTGTACAAATGATATCCGTAGAACAATTGTTAAATTCCAGAGAGAAGGCAACTGACATATGCAATTGTTTAATTAAGCATTTTCTTTTGTTATGGCTTCCTTCTGAGGCAAAATTCTGTAGCTGCTGGATTTGAAGCAAGTCCCCACCAATCAATATCAATCTGCTGCCAAATTTTATTAAATATCTCTCTGATACCTATTTAGAACCGAGAAAATAATTTCACTGCCAAGGGATTGTAAATGTGTGAAAAGAGCCTCTGACAGCTTACCTCACTCACTGTCTGCAGTCCTGAATTGGGGCGCTGTGGCCAGGAGACTAAGATGAAGGACATAATTAAGGAAATATATGAAGGCTAGCACTGGGCTTGAGATTAATTAGCTGTGCGTCAATAATCTCATCAATATCCGATTAACAAATGACACATTGCCCAATGAAACATATTGATTCATGCAAACTCCTCACTGTTAATAAATTGAAGCTGCTTTGCTAAATGAGAAAGCTGACAAAATAATAGGCTGCTAATACTGCCCTGCTATTGTGATAAAAAACATAAAATTAGCCTGAAGTATACAGTACTTAATTTAGGAGGACTGCCACTCCACTCATGAAGCTTGTTAATGAATGACAAGAAAAGGAAAAAGAATTTTACGGAGAACTTACTCAAAAGGGTTAGGAGCATTTCCCAAGGGCAGACATTTGAAAAGCAGAATATGCATACAGATGGCCCTAAGCTTTGATGCTTTTCTTAGTTGGCATGCATGAACAAAGTTTTGTTTTTTTTAAGTATATCATTCTAATAAAAACAGAGTTGTTTTAAATTTTGGAAGTAGCTATTCAATGTTTAGTCGTAGGAGTTTATGCTGATTATTAAGGAATGCTGTCTTTGGTCTTTGTTTTAAGATCATCTAATGGAGACCATCACAACTGGTTTTGAACAAATCTGTTCACGAATAATCAGTGGGACTGTGTGTGTGCAATTCTTGTATAGACTGTTAGGCTAATAATTACTTTGTCCCCCATGTGGTGTCCTCATCGACAGCCCCTGTCTAAAACGCACACAGACGTTCTTCCTTTCTCACCTGTGTATACTTCCTCCTCTCTGGCCCCACTTTCTGAGGTATTTTCCAAACCAGGCAGGACTGTCATAGTGTTGTGAAGGCTAGAGCAATTATAATTTAATTTTCTTTTTAGCTCATGACAGAGCTGGTAATAGGGTTGGGCAGGAGGGGAACAAAGTGATAATGGTGAAGATGAAGGCTCAGTATACATGGAGGACCTACTGAGATGGTGGTCAGGAAAAGTGAGGCACCCTGAGGTGGTGAGAAGGGAAGGTTCTGTTAAGGAGGGGCATCTCCACTCCATAGCTACTGAACCACAGCTCCTGCCCCTGAGACACCCCAGGAGCCCTGGTGTAGGAGCACCCCCTCTGGGGAGGAGCTGCTCAAGAGTATGAAAACATCTGCTTGTAGAAAGCGTTTTGGCATAACACAGAGTCCCAAGAAAATACAACAAGGAGAGGAATTAGGAGCATACACACTCTTATGGGTCATTAGGGCATCACCACAGAGTATGGCTTGAATTCATGAAAGCTCATTACCCCGGCTCTTCACATAACTGGATGGGAGGAAAAGATGAAGAAGAAAATAAGTGACTATTAGAAAATTTTTAGATTATAACCTGAGCATGTCGGATAGAGCTCAGTTTCCTGTCCAGTGTGCCCTTAATTCATGGGTGTTCACAATCCCAATCCCTAATCGGGAACCCAGATAATTACCTAACTGTTCCGAGTCTCTGCTTCTTTACCTACAAAAGAGAAACTGGACTAGATTTTCTTTGAAGTTCCTTATAGTACTAAGGCTTACTGAGCTTCATGAAGACATATGTGCATATCTGTGTACTTGATAAGGCAGAAATGATTTTCAGCATAGCGACTATTGAGACTAGAATAAAATAGACTCTTCCATATCAAACCAGCTAGAATCCCCAGTAGTCTGGTAATTCTGGTTTTCAGGACATGAGTCGTTCGTCTCTTCCACATCTCCCTTCTTACCATGGTGTCCAGAATGAGCATATGTAGCTCCTTAGGGTGTCTCTGTCTTGATAAGTAGTTCTGAGAGAAGCTGGGTCATTAAGTTGCATTAACTCTAATTAGTGATCAGAAGGGAATATAAATCAATAATTTTCATTAACACTGTAAACTACGTTGAACCCTATTTCCTCAAAGTCTGAGCTTTTCCTTTTGAACACGGGAGGCATGTTTGAAAACAAAAAAAATTTTTTTTGGTATCTGGAATACAAATCAATCGATTTTTAAAAAATTTCGTGCTTCACAGAAGAGAAGTTTCTATTGTGTGAATGAATTCTTATGGACTGAAATACTTGTACAACATAGAAAATTTGCTGGTTATGGAATTTTAGGTCAGCAGGAAAGATAGTTTTATATAGGAGACTCCCTTGTTTTTGTCCCATTGTATTCCTAAAACCAATCTTGGTTAGTGACGGTTTTAATGAAAAAAATGCTATTGAATACTTATAACTGCATTATTGAGCCCTTTTTCCATGCCAGGAAATTTATATCCACCATGTTAATTAATTCTCACAGCAATCCCCTGTGTTAAAAATAATATTTGATTTCAGGTGAGGAAGCTAAAACTCAGAGAGGTTAAGCAACTTGCCTCAAATCATCCAGCAATAATGGTTGGACTGTCTGATCCCAAAGCCTGCAATTTTTAGCTCTATGGACTTCTGCCTTTAATACACAATGCTTGTTTAGACTTGGCAGAGACTCACCAATAATGTACATTAACCACAGGTGGTTTAGTGAGATGTCGGTCTTCAAATGTGCAATGGATCAAGTTCTTTCAAGACCAGACTCTTCGCTAGGAACATACTCTTATTTCTAACAGGATGAGTTTGTGTATAAAAAGAATAATTTACTGTGCCAACATTTTGTCATTAAATCTACCATCAAGATAAAAATATCCAGGCGCTTGTGCCACTTTTGGCCTTTGAGAAGCTGTGAGGACAAACTAGGACAATTCATTGTAGTGTGTGGTGAGAGCTGAGGTGACTTGAATTCCTTGTAGCATCTGCCAGGTTAACATGGGCCCCATGTTTCATCCCACATCAATTTCAGTCACTGGATGTGGGTTATTCAAGGGGTTTCACAGGCAGCTGCTCTGTTGGCTGGCTCCACCATAACTTGTGCTGGTGAGTCGGATTTCATGCCCAATTAGGATACAAGGGGAAAGCTTCCCTTGTGGAAAGGACACAGCTGCTCTGGAATAGCAGCTTCAAGATGCTCGGAACAGTCTCATAAATCTGGCCTCCTCGGCCCCTCATACAGGCACGGAAAGTGGAAGTGGAGAAACCCTGTACTCCTTGGCCTCAAGTCTATGCAATTTTTAACATATAGATATATACCTTAGGCTATGTATACATATCATATAAATATACATAGGACTGTGTGTTGTGTGTATATATATGCATAATGTGTTATATATATATTACACACATATATATATAGTGATATAGTGTGTGTGTGTGTATATACACATATGCAGTTGACTTCTATATCCATTGGTTCCGCATCTGTGGATTTAACCAGCCACAGAGAAAATATTCTGAAAAAAATTAAAAAACAACAGTGTAACAACAAAAAGAACACAACTAAAAATCAAGACAGTATAACAACTATGTACTTAGCATTTACTTTGTATTAGGTATTATAAGCAATCTAGGGATGATTTAAAGTATACAGGAGGATGTATATGGGTTATATTTAAATATTGCACCATTTATATAAGGGACTTGAAAATCCATAGATTTTTTGATATCTGCAGAGGGTGGGAGGAAAGAGTCCTGAGACCAATACCTGGAATACCAAGGGATGACTGTTTATGTGTTGTAGGTGTGTATGTGTGTATATACCTCTATCTTTATACCTATATATTCATTCTGGTTTTTTTATTGCCATACTCATACACATATGAAACTTATGCACATACATATAACGCATATATCTTAGACTCTCTATATAACGTCTAAATATACATTGTATAGTTTATACATTACATGTGTGTGTTCATATGTGTGTGTGTGTATGTATCATTGCTACACTCATGCAGCTATGTTAAACACCCTCCCCCAGAAGCAGGTAAGAGAGGATCAAAATGGGGAATATTGCTTTCTAACATAAGATATTTGATCTTTATTTTTACCTTTCCTCAAAATCTAGAAATCAAAATCTAAAATTTTTCAGATGAATTATGAATTTGTGTATAAAAGAATAATTTACTGTACCGATATTTTATCATTAAATCTGTCTCTTGTCCACTCTATCATCATACATATTTTGAATGGAAGAAAGTGTTTCCAGTGCCCACAGTATCCATGTTACTTACATTGATCAAATTCATACAATCATAGCTTTACTTTCCATCTAATAGAGTCTATTGAGTAATGATCTTCATTTTGCTCAAGGTTCCAAGACACCTTTGTTTTTTCTGCAGCAGAATTGCTTTCTGTTTCTATTCTTGATTTTACTTGTCCACTCTTCTTTCAGCAAGGCTCCGTAACTTTGTTTTTATTTTCCTGCTAGTCTTCCCACTTGCATCTAGTTGGTTATTGTGGAGATAAAAGTGACTCCATCTTGGATGCTGATCCACCATGTTGACTTCTGGTTAGCGTCAGTCCTGTGAATGCCTTCTGATTTCTATTTTGTTTACTTTCCCTAATGTAAGAACATGCAATTATGATTTTAGATCAAAGCAACCTTGAGGTTATCACACAAATTGTAGACTATGACACATACAGCTTCTTACCCGTTCTAGAGGGTTGCCTTTAATTGTCTGCACAAAGCACACATATTCTTTCCCTCTGATGTGAGCCCTGGGTCTGGAGAGTAACAATGGGGACTTCCACTCATCTTGCAGCTGCCCAAGATCATACTTCTGTCTGTAAGCTCCCTCAGTAAATCACCCACAGCCAACAAACTGGATTTGTCTGCCTGCTTCTTTGGTTTCTCAGCTCCTTCTGCATTTGGGGGTCCCTTTCTCTAGGCAGTCCTTTAATAGAACAGTTATCAAGTCCTGTCTTCCAGATCTCTGACATGTTTTGAATCCTTTAGCCACTGACTTCAGAGCTGCCAAGTCATCCACTACCTCTTGCCTGAACTATTATACTTCCAGGATGCTCTGCTTTTACCCTCTCTCTTTTTCAAAACATACTCTGAACTTGTAGTCAATTCACATCTAAGTATCATGCCTAGTAGGGCACCTACTAAATTATACTGTTTAATTCTCAAAGCAACTCTGAAATATAATTTCACATATGAGGGAACTGGCCTTCAAGGAAAGTGATCCCCTGACTCCAAAAGCAGTGCTCCTTCTTCCACAAAATGCATTTTTAAAACACAAATTTAATCCACATTTTTTTCAAAAGTGTTGGTGTCTCCCTCTGACTCCTAGGATAAACTCTAGATCCTCTGAATGGTTTCTAAGACCTTCTAATATCTGCTTTTATGATTCCTTTCAGGATTCATGTACTTACTCCCTGCTCTGGAAGTAAGTACTTGGTCCTTAACATTTCTTGACATTACTAAAACATTCATGTACATTTTTGTACAATGTCCTCGTCTCCCTAGTCTACCACCTGAGATTCTTGTCATCTTTACAAATTATCTTACAAATCAAGACACCACTTCTTTAAAGCTGCCTTTTATTATGTCTTCTTACAGATGTTTGTCTAATTCTTGTTTATTCCTCAGTGATGGTCTTAGTACATTATTTTTCCATTTAGTAATAGGAAAATGGCTGAATAGACAATCACATTTTTGTTGAACGGTAAAGTGTGTATACCTTAAAAATATAATTCCAAAGAATATTGTATGATATTGAAAAATGCTGATTTGTATCAACTAGCTAAGAAATGCTTGGCAACAAAGAATCCCTGTTTCTCAGTGATTGACAATCACACCGCTTCACTTTCTGCTCATGTAATATGACTGTTGCGGGTGGTTGCAGCCTTCCACTGCAACTTTATTCTAGAACTCAGGCTTAAGAAGTGTAGCCAGAAACCACCAACCGACACTGACCCCTCTAAAGATCTGGGCCCAGGGTTGGCACACTGCTCACCTGGTTCTAAGGGTAGCACTTCATTTATCTTTAGTGTAAGCGCATACACAACCAATAATAAAAATTTGAATGTGGAAACTGACTGATTCCATTTCCTTTTTGCCAGGAACTGGGTAAAATCTCTAGCTATGTGCATTAAGGGATACTCTCATTCCAGATTTTCATTCTTTTGGCTGCTAAGTGCTGCTATATTTTACAAAGTTTGATCAAGCAAACATTTACTGTGTCTCATTGGTCTGTGCTGGAATTGACCACTTCTTTTTTTCTTTGTCAGTTTTTACAGGGAATTATTACACTTTACAGCTACAATTGCTCAAAGATCAGTTTTCAATTAAGATGACCCTATCATCTATATGTAAAGAAGAAAGAAGATTGCAGTCCTCAAATCAACTGCTGTCATTGATTCCCTTCAGAAACCAGTCTTGTTTTCATTGCTGTCATGTGGTGCCTCTGCTTCAGCATCTCTCAGGATCTTTCTCACAAGCTGCTAAAAACGTTGGTTTAAAAGCTTGGTTTATTTTGGCAGACAGGTCAGAATCCAGGTTTAGACTGACCTTCACAGTGGTCCTCCATGGGATGGAGCAATGCATGTGATAGCAGGTCCTGTGTGACTCTGTGAAACATGCTGTGGGTCTTGTTGCCTAACAAAGGGAGGCAGTTCAGTGGAAGGAATTGGAGCAATGCACTCTGAAGCCAGATTGTCAGGTAAGAGCTTGGTGGCTGGTTATGTATACTTGAAAAATTCACTTAAGCTCTATTCTTGCATTTTCTCAAGGTAAGATGGATTAATAAGCATAGTTACCTGATATGGTTGTTGTGAAGATTAAATAATGTGATATAGGTAAAACTCATTTTATTGAGCTTCATTTTATTGCACTTTGCAGATACTGTGTTTTGTATGAATTGAAGGTTTGTGGCAAACTTGCATCTAGCAAGTCCATTAGCACCCTTTTTCCAATAGCATGTACTGATTTTATGTTTGTGTCACATTTGGGGAATTCTCATAATTTTTCTTCCTTTAAAATTTTTTTTAATTTTAAAGATATGGGGTTCAATTCAGGGTTAGGTATACAAATGTTCATTAGGCAGGTACCCTTGTTGATGAGAAATTCTCATAAGTTTTCAAACTTTTCATTATTATTTTTATCTGTCAGTCTTTGATGTTGCCACTATCATTGTTTTAGGGTACCACAAACCACACCCATATAAGATGGCAAATTTAATCCATACATGTTGTATGTGTTCTGACTACTCCACCAACTGGCCATTCTTGCTTTCCCCATCTCTCTCCCTGTTCTTTAGCCCTCCTATTCCCCGAGACACAGCAGCATTGAAATTAGTTCAATTAATAACTCTACAATGGCCTCCAAGTGTTCAAGTAAAAGGAAGAGTTACACATCTCTCATTTTAAATCAAAGGCTGGAAATGATTAAAATTAGTGAGGAAGACATGTCAAAAGGCAAGGTAGGCTGAAAGCTAGGCCTCTCATGTCAAATGCCTCTTATGTCAAACATTTAGCCAAGTTATGAATGCAAAAGAAAAGTTCTTAAAGGAAATTAAAAGTGCTACTCCAGAGAACACACAAATGATAAAAAAATAAAATAGCTTTATCTAATGTGGAGAAAGTTTGAGTGGTCTAAATAGAACATCAAACCAACCACAATATTCACTTAAGTCAAAGCCTAATCCAGAGTAAGACCCTAACTCTCTTCAATTCTATGAAGTCTGAGAAGGGTGAGGAAGCTGCAGAAGAGTTTGAAGTTAGCAGAGGTTGGTTTATGAGGTTTAAAGAAAGAAGCTATCTCCATAACATAAAAGTGCAAGTTGAAGCCCCAAATATTGATGGGGAAGCTGCAGCAAGTTATCCAAAAGATCTAGCTAAGATCATTGATGAAGGTGGCTACACTAAACAACAGAGTTTCAGTGTAGATGAAACAGCTTCCTATCAGAAGAAGATGACTTCTGGGACATTCACAGCAGGAGAGAAGAAGTCAATGCCTGGCTTCAAATCTTCAAAAGATAGGCTAACGCTCTTGTTAGGGGCCAATGCAGCTGATGACTTTAAGTTGACGCCAATTCTTATTGACCATTCTGAAAATCCTAGGGCAATGGAAAATTGTGCCAATATATTCTGCTTGTGCTCTTGAAATAGAACAACAAAGCCTGGATGACAGGACATCTGTTTACAGCATAAATTACTGAATATTTTAAGCCCATTCTTGAGATCCACTGCTCAGGAAAAAAAAGATTCCCTTTGAAATAGCACTGCTCACTGACAATGTATCTGGTCACCCAAGGGCTCTGATGGAAATATACAAAAAATTAATGTTTTCTTGCCTATTAACACAACATCCATTCTGCAACTCATGGATCAAGAAGTAATTTTGACTTTCAATTCTTGTTATTTAAGAAATACGTTTGTGCCGGGCTCGGTGGCTCAGCCTGTAATCCCGCACTTTGGGAGGCTGAAGTGAGTGGATTGCCTGAGCCCGCGGGTTCAAGACCCACCTGGGCAACTTGGTGAGACCTCATCTCTACAATAAATCAAAAAATCAGCTGGGCGTGGTAGCGCGTGCCCACAGTTCCAGCTACTCGGAAGGCTAAGGCGGAAGGATCGCTGGAGCCCAGCAGGTCGAGGCTGCAGTGGCCGGGAGCAGCCACTGCACTCCAGTCTGGGCAACAGAGTGAGACTCCAACTCAAAAAAAGAAAAAGAAATACGTTTGTAAGGCTATAGCTGCCGTAGACAGCAATTCCTCTGGTAGATCTGGGCAAAGTAAACTGAAAGTCTTCTGGAAAGAATTCACCATTTTAGATGCCATTAAGAACATTTGTGATTCATGAGAGGAGGTCAAAATATTAACATTAACAGGAGTTTGGAAGAAGTTGATTCTAACCCTTGTTAGACTTTGACGGGTTGAAGACTTCAGTGGAGGAAGTACGTGCACATGTAGTAGAAATAAAAAGAGAACTAGAATTAGAAATGGAGCATGAAGATATGACTGAATGACTGTAATCTCATGATAAAATTTGAACAGACGAGGAGTTGCTTCTTATGGATGAGCACAGGAAATGTTTTCTTGAGATGAAATCTACTTCTGGTGAAAAGTGACAAAAAAATTAGAAAGATATGTAAACTTAGTAGATAAAGCAACAACAGGGTTTGAGAAGACTTACTTAAATTTTCAATGAAGTTATACTGTGGGTGAAGTGCTATCAAACAGCATGCATGCTGCAAATAAATCTTTCGTGGAAGAAAAATTCAATGAATACAGCACACTTCATTGTTTTAATATTTTAGAAATTGCCACAATAGCCCCAATCTTCGGCAACCACTATTACCCTGAATACTCAGCAGTCTTCAACATTGAGGCAGGACCCTCCACCAGAAAAAAAGATAACAACTCACTGAAGGTGTATGCAATTTTTTTTTTTTTTAGCAATAAGGTATTTTGAAATTACTGTATGTACATTTTTTAGATGTAATATTATTGCACACTTTAATAGACTAAAATATAATGTAGGCATAGCTTTTATATACACTGGGAAACCAAAAAAAAGTGTGACTTGCTTTATTGCAATATTTGCCTTATTGTGGTTGTCTCGGGAACCAAATTAACAGTATCTCTGAGATGTGCCTATACCTGTAAAATACTTAGCATTGTCCCTAGGTAAGCATTTCATAACATGGATTATTCTTATTACTTAGTAGTCATTGTGTTGCCTACTATCTTAGGAAGAATCAATTTATGTTGTTTGTATAAAGAGAAACAATAAGTAGAAATTAATGGGGGATAGTGAGTATAAGGACAAATTTTCTTGCCATGTGAGTTAGTAAATAATGAAATGGGTTCCCCTTCAACTTAGTGGACTCATTGGAGATCATCAGGTAGAGTATAAACAACAATGCTCTAAGAAGCCAAATCTCAAACCAACACAACATGTTATCTATTTGCCAAGTACTTAGTGTGATTTTATTAGAGTTTCTCTAGATTCTTTTTTATGCCACAATTTAGAAATATTTATGTATGGTACTCAGTTTTTAATCTTTGCTCATTGCTTATGCAGCCTTCATAGTCTACCTTATTTAACTACACATAATTCAAATAACATCATTATGTAATAGGCTAAAGAGAGAAACATGGTTAAAAAGATAAAGAAGGTGGAAATTAGATTTCTATTTGTGCTTTACTATAGTAAGTTATATTTCACTGGTTTCACTTGGTCTTCCTGAATACAGCCCACACCTGGGAGACCCAATTCATTGTCATAGTGTGTATATCCATGGAGGATTGCTTTCAGGACCCCCTGTGAATACCAAATCCACACATGCACAAGTCTGTTATATATAATGGCATAATATTTGCATATAACATATGTATATCCTCCCATATACTTTATACTATCTTAGGTTATTTATAATACAGAATACAATGGCTACAATCACTCTATGGGGATTTAATGTAGTATTTGGTGTGTGACAAATCCAAGTTTTGCTTTTTGGAACTTTGTGGATTTTTTCCCCCCTGGAATATCCATCCATGGTTGGTTGAATTCACAGATGCACAACCCATGGATATGGAGGGTCTACTGTATAAATATACTTTGCTGATTTTCCTTAACATTGGCACAAAATTTAAGAAAATGAATACATTTTATATGTATCTTGACTCTAGATAATAATTTCTACCTTCTTAGTTCTGTGTTCCACATTCCCTGAGCATTTATATACACATATTTTACAGTAGCATCTTGCATATGTAGTTTTATGGTTATCCTCTGCTGTTTGTGGATGTGCAGGTTACTAGAATTAGACTATGAGATCTTTAATAGTAGAGAATACATCTTCTGCTTTTTTATACCTCTCTATCCTTTCCTACCTCTCCCATCATCATCCTAATAGAGGAAGTATATTGTCAAGCATACGGTAGGCAATCAATAAATGTTTACTAAAAGACTGAACTAACAACCTATTTAGCAAATGGAAACTAACTTACAAAAGGCTAATAGTTTATAAAATTTTCCCAGCCACCTGTCACTGAAACTTGTTTGTTCCCATGTCCCCAAAATACTATGCTTATAACATTTGGTTAATTGTTAGCGAGATCAAAGATAAATAATTGATGAAAATTCCATTTTTCTACATTAAGTTCAAAATAAATTATTCTCTGAGTCATTTAGGTGCATGAAGTTGTTTAATTTTGTTAATTGGTTTAAAGAACCTGCTCATTTTCCTGCTTCTACAAAAATCACTATGTAAATTCAGTGTTAAAAATCATATAAACTAGATGCGTGGACTGTACATAGGATGTATATGGACAATAAAAAATGTATATGGGCAATAAAAATGTTAATGCATAGGATGTATATGGGCAATAAAAATATAATTTTAAAATAACAATTTAACCACATGCATGTTACTAAAAATAAGGCTATAATCTCTATTCCTGTTGATCAGCTTAGACCAGTCTTTTTCCTAAAAAAATTTAGCTAGTTGAAATATCAGTTGCTTTTTTAACAATACAAACGTATTTATTTATTTTTAATTGACAAATAAAAATTGTGTATATTTCTGGTGTACCCCTGATGTTTTGAAATATGTATACATTGTGGAATGACTAAATCAAGTAATTAACATATGTGTATTACCTCACGTTTATCATTTATTTGTGATGAGAACATTTAAAATCTACTCTCTTAGCAAATTTTCAATGCAATATTATTATTATATTGTACATCATGTTGTACAATAGATATTTTGAACTTATTCCTCCTATCTAACTAAAATTTTATGTCTTGTGACTGACATCTTTCCCCCCACCAACTTGTTTTTGACAGGCACAGTTTTACTGAATGGTATATTTTGCTGATCATAGCTGAGCACATACTGTGTGCCAGAAACTGTTTCAAGCTTTTGCCTGTGTGCTACTATTTAAAATTGATCCTGGAATAGAGACTCTTTGGATGTGCATGTGTTATCTCATAGAAGTCATGTCAAGTAGAGGGATTAATATCCTCTCTTTATAGGTGTGGGGACCGAGACATCAGGACGTTAAAGAATTTGCCTTGGAGAAGTTATTGAAAGAGATGGAACTGGAATTTGAACCCAGGCAATCAGACCTCACAATTGGTGATCTGGACATTATGTATATTTGTTTTTCCCTTTATAGATAGCTTTATGAAACAAATAGTTTTTTAAAACTCAAAATTAGTTTCTTAAAATCAAATATGATATTCTTCCATTGTGCTTCTAGCATGGTGATCAATTTACTTTTGATGTACTTAAGAAGATATGGTTTCATTAGTTTTCATAGCTAATATACTACTCCTCTTAAGTCCCACTCTGTGTAGGAGAGGAGAAAATTACATTGAATTCAATCTGGTAACCTTACCAAAACTTTCACCAGCCTTTTGGGCAACTCAGTCACTTTTGGATAACTTGGTCTTCAGCTACTCTTCCCTTCCTCTTGTTTCTCTTCAGTATAGGGTTATGGGGTTTGAAGAGATGGTGACATCGGATGGAATTGGTCTTTGGGGTGTGAGAGCTGGTAGCCACTGTGCATATTGTTTGTCTGATTCTATTTTTGAGTATTCTTCGAGTTCACTACTGAAATTGATTGTAACTCATGGTTTTTCCTCCTTTGACTTGGAGAAGGCTCCTGGTGTGCTAGGCTGATATGGCCCCAGATCAACTCTCCAGGGACTGTATTGTCTTACTGTGCCACCCCTGCTGCTCCTCCATTTATTGCTGATTGATAACTCTTGTCCATATGAGTTTACCCCACTACTACAACAACCCTATCTGAAAAACTTTAAACCAACTCAGTGATCATGATCCCACATCCAAAATGCACAAGCAAAAATTTCAGGATCACTTCACATACCACACAAGGACTGAGTATGGCACAGGAGTGCAAAATTAAGCTTTGTTCATGCCTTAGTATGGCTTCTCCAAGTTGTTGGTTAGCACTGGGCAGGTTGATTCTTCTACAGAGTTCCAAATGGGAAGTAGGGTCAACATCCTTTACTTTTCTCTTTCCTTTCACCTTGTATGAAGTATCTCTCCCTTCTGAGGCTTGATTATGGCCTAAGGTTTCCATATTTCTTCAACCTCTTTCTGCTCTGAGATCCTCAATGTGTTGATCCAGTTGGACCACTTCCTAAGTCATAGATATCTTCCTTCTGCCCCTGCTCCCTTCCCTATCGTTATGGCTTATTGAACAAACATCAAAAGGTAGCCAGTCACTATTCAAAGCACTTACAAATATTAACTCATTCAGTTGAGTTCACATCATCTTCATAACATACTGTTAGATCAGTACTGCTATCCCTCTTCTATAGGAGAGGAAATTGAGGCACCAGAGGTTAAGAATCTTGCCCAAGGTCACACAGATGCTAAGTGGAGGAGCCAGGACTCCAACCCCAGAAGACTGACTCTGAGTTCACTCTTCTAGTTACTGTGCTACATGACTCTCATGTAAAATAATGGCAGATGTGGTCTTTGGATTGCTGGTAAGGAAATATAAATTTAGAATGATGTCAAAAAAATATATCCATTGTGTGTTCATAAATTTGAAGTAGGCTCACTTGGAAAAATAGGTCTGAAAGGGAAAGAGATCATTCAAAGAACTCTTGAGCCAAATAAATATTTTAACTGCTGACAGCCATTCTAGACTTCAGCTGAAAGAAGAATAATCTCTATAGGTATATGCTTGGATAACATTATTGTAATTTGCAGGCTTGCCACCAGTTGCAGCAAAATAATTTTTTATAGGTATGTAGGATGGAGAGTTTGGCTGTTTTTATGGTCTGGTTTAGGTAGTCCTGGAAGGCCCATCTATCTCTAAATATTTCCCTCATGGACTCAATTCCTTAACTTTACTTTATCTAAATTTCTTCTACTTGGGGCAGGTAAAAACCTATTTTAGAGATGAGAGATTTGAAGTCAAACCAGTATGATGTGGTGAACCTGGGTTTTGGGGATCTGCATAGTTTCTAGAAAGGCAATCTGGGGATTGGGAGAGAGAGAACACTAAGAAGTATGAAGGTGGAGGCATATGAAATTGCTGATATTTCAACTTTTTGACCTACAAAAATATCAATTTTAAGTACTTTAACCTAAAGAAGGGATATAAAAATTTACATCATTTTAGATTTCTACTTAGGATTAGCCTAGACTCAATCTATACCCTTATTTTATCCAGTCCTTCCTTTACCCTAATGCTCTAATAAAAGTGATAAAAGACTTTAGAACATATCTATTTTTAAACTTTTGACTTTACTCATAAATGTAAAACCTCAGTTTGCTCCCTAATATGTAATAATTGGTTTATTCCCCTTTAACTTGCACTTGGAATTTACTGTAGGATGCTTGTGGTCTATCTAGCATCATGGTTCACTTTATAAAAGCCTGTATCTTGCAATAAAGGCCACAATTTGCCTGTCTTAAGACCTGATGCTAAGGAATGACAACTTCAATTTTCTCAACAAAAGATAAGAGAAAAGCCTTTGTTTATGTCTTATTCTTCTAAGTTGACTGCAAAAAAGGATTGGAATGTGAATTGACTTCGAGATTTTGGAAAAGTGGGTGCTGTGATACTATTGTTTTAAACATATCTGAAAGCAAGACTTATGCTTGACTATAGAAGAAACTTCAAAAAACAATGCCTCTGAAGCTTTATTAGATATTTAATTTGTGATAAGATACTAGTTTTGTGATAATATCTTCTTTTTTATGAATTAGATACGAGAAAACCAAGCATGCTGATTTTGCAATATGAGATATTTGAAGGCAAACTAGGCCTTCAAAAATTTTGGAGCTTCTAAAGGCATGTTGGTAGCCAACAATTTTCCTTATATACCTTTTTTTTGTTTGTTTGTTTTTTTGAGTCAAGGTCTCACTCTGTCATCCAGGCTGGAGTGCAGTGACACGATCACAGCTCACTGTAGCCTCAACCTTCTGGTCTCAGGTAATTCTTCCTCTTCAGCCTCCCAAGTAGCTGGGACTACAAGTGCATGAACTACACCCAGTTAAGTTTTTTATTTTTCATAGAAACGGGGTCTTGCTGTGTTTTTCAGGCTGGTCCCAAACTCCTGGGCCTAAGCAATCCTGCCTTGGCCTCCCAAAGTGCTGTTATTACAGGCATGAGTCACTGCACCCGGCCTGCTTATTCACTTTTCTTATAAGTTGTTTTCCTCTAACATTGGCTTATTCTCAGAGTATTTTAGGTTTTAGATGTGAAATATGGATTTATTTCATTTGTGAAGCTATGCTTTTGCTTCTCTCAGAATTTACATATCAAATAACATTTTATTTAAAATCTAGGTCATCAGGATAGTTTTTTGTATATTTAAAGAGGAATTTCTTTCACACCTTATTCAGACCTGCTAATGGGTCTTTAATCACCACTCAGTACAGTAGGCATGTAGTAACATTATAGTTCCCTTGACCTGAAGCATTACTCAAACCTTTATTATCAAGGCAAATGAGAAGTTGATCTCTTTTTAAAGCTTTAAGCCCAATATTAATCAAGCAAAATTTGAAATCTACTTTTATTCCTGATTAGAACATTGCCAACCTTACTGGTAATTGAATTTAGTAACTGAAACAAGAGTTTAAGGTTAAATTTGGTTTCAAATATACCATAATTATTACATAGAAAACTGACCTTAATGTTTTTTTTTTTAACTTTAGTTAAAATCATATAGTTAATCACATAGTTAATCTTTGTTGCAGGCTTATACCTAGGACTGTTCTAAGTCTATTACATATTTCAATTCATTTGATCCTCCCTAGAATACTGTAAGGTGAGTCCCTATTATTATCCCCATTTTACTCATAATGAAATTGAAGTACACGGGTTGAGTCAAGGTCAGATAGCCAGTGGGTGGCAGAGCCAGGATCTGAACTCGAGCAGTTTGCTCTTAACTACTATGCTATTTAGTTTTGTTTGAAGTAAACAATATCTGGGAAAAATAATCACAGAAAAATGGAAACTTCCTGGGTGTTTTCATTTGAATCAATTTCTTGTTTCTTGGTAGAAGACTGTTGAGTTGGTATCTCTGCTGAATTCTAAGTAGGCCCAAAGGGGTTTGCACATAGGTTGAATGGTCTTCACCATGTTTCATTAAGTTAGAGACTCTTCATAATATTAGTCATTTATAGTACACACTTGGCAATGTGGAAAGTGATAGCCATTTTAGGTTATCAATTTTTAAGCACATGCCATATGTGGGCATCTTATTATTTTTATTTAATGATGGGCAACAAGTTCAGAGAAGCTGACCAACTCAGAGATAAGAAGTGGTCACACTATGCTTTCAACCGCAGTCTATCGTACCCCAGCACATTCTTAAATATCAAGTCAGTATTTATGAATTGTGGGCAGATGGTCAGCTGGGTCAAAATCACCAGGAGTGTGATTAAAAATGTCTGTTGTATCAGAATTGGGAGGAGCAAATCCTATTGGAAATCAGAACTGTTAATGTACATCCAGTGATCCTCATGAGGCACTCAAATTCGGGACTTGTGCTAGGCTACAGCTTCCCCAACATTAGCAGGCAAGAAAATCACCTACAGAGCTAGTTACAACATAGATTGCAGGCTCCAAAGTTTCCAATTCAGCATGTCTGTGTAGGGCCCGAGAATTCACATTTCTTTTTTTTTTTTTTTTTTGAGTTGGAGTCTCATTCTGTCGCTCAGACTGGAGTGCAGTGGCCGCTCCCGGCCACCGCAGCCTCGACCTGCTGGGCTCCGGTGATCCTTCTGTCTCAGCCTTCCAAGCAGCTGGAACTACAGGCGCCCGCTACCACGCCCGGCTAATTTTTTTTATTTATTGTAGAGATGAGGTCTCGCTTGCCCAGGCGGGTCTCGAAGCCGCGGGCTCAGGCAATCCACTCACCTCAGCCTCCCAAAGGCGCGGGATTGCAGGCTGAGCCACCGAGCCCGGCGAGAATTCACATTTCTAACAGGATCTCAGGTGATACTAAGATTGCTGGCCTAGGGGCCACACTTTGAGAAACACTGTTACTAGGTAATACTGTGGTAGACATGAAGAAGATATAATTGCATAAGGTAAAATAATTTTCATAAAATCCGTGTGCTCTTTTACCTTGATAATTTTATTATAAATTGTGTGTATGTAAGTTGAGATTATTTTAATCATTTATATTTCCTTTTCAACTACAATATTTGACCTTTTCTGTGTTTTTTTATTGATGTATACATCTATTATGCACTTAAGAGTTGTAACACACTCTTTTAGTCCTAAGATGCAACAATTAATGCTACTGCTTTGTTTAGATTAAAAAGCAAGGCAAGGCAAGGAATCATTGAAGCATCAGATCATTTAGAAAGTAGAGATATAGTACTCTTCAAATTAAAAGGAACACAATCTAAAATCACATGCATATTCTGGCTGTCACCCAACTCCCAAATAATCCCCCTCCCCATCACTGAATGGTTGCTTGAGCATAGAGCCAGGTACAGTAAAACGCTTCGACTGGGATATGTAGCAATTATTCTCTGAGTTGCTGTAGTCCTGCCTACCAGAGAAAGCCAGCTGATGCAATTCAGCCTGAAGCCTTTTCAGCAGAGCATCTGTTTTTTTGATACACTTTGCCTATTAATTTTTATCTCCAATGTGTTGGAACTGAGAAAAAAAAAATTCTCCTCCTTGATGCCTGTCTCTGCTTATTTCTCATGTAGGTATCATTGATGTTTCTATAAAGAGTATTCCCAGAAAGCAAAACAGTGTTCTTTTTTTCACTTACACTTTCTCTTTGCATAACTATATATTTATTATTAGTAGATTATGTTATCTTGAAGCCTCGTGATTCTAAAATTCTATTATATACTTTTATATTAACTTATATATGTTATGTATTTATATTATATATGATATGGTTAAAGTTTATAATTTTTTTCTCTCTTTTTTTTCGGAGGGGAATTATTCCTCCAAGGCTGGTACATAGATTTTACTCAATTTGACCTATTTTAGAATTTTTTCTCTTAAATCATAACTTTATTGCTAGAAAGACATATTACTAAAATTATTTCCAGATAGAATCTATTTCTTTACTGTCAGACTCTTAAGTCCAAGAGAACTGGTACAGTGAAGCCACTTCCACTCCTATTAAGTTGCCAAAGATCTTCTCAATGATGAAACCAAGATACAACTGTTACTATAGAAACCGCAGTAGAGCTAGAGATACAGTTTCAAAAGGAAAATGTTGCCTGGAACTGAGAGACAGGTAGGGTTTTCTAAAACTCTTTATAAATGACTATACATTAAACTTTAGTAATGGTGAGGAATTTTTAAGAATAGTTTTGAACTTGCCTAGGGGTAGAAGAAGTAAAACTTTGACACTTTTCTGAGTTGTTTATATTATGTCATTGCTTCAGGGTTTTCAGAAGAGATTATACTATGTTAGATCTTGTTGAAGGTGGCATTTTACAAGCCACAAAGATGAGAAAGTAACACCAACATTGAAAATATCACTTTTGCATTTTGTATAGAAAAATTCAGTTGTTTAATCATGGGATTTGTTTGTTTTCAAGGAGCAAATGATCTTACTCTTTAAATATTTTATATTATATGGTATTAGGTCTGCCTGTCTTATTATTATTTTTGTATCATTTTATCTTCTTTCTAATAATTTTTTTTTTTTACCAAGCAATGCTGATAATAAGATTCTGAACCTTAAGTAATCTGTTATACTTCTTTGTTTATTCAATGTCATGCTTTTAGGTTGGTTCAATATAGTGTTGAGGACAGTAAATAGAATAACAGCATCTGCTGTCTTTTTTACCTAAACTAAATAATTTATGTTTGAACTACTAAGCAGCTTAAGTAAAGGGAAAAAATGAAATGATGAAATGCAAAAACGGGAAATGCTCACCCTCATAGTATGTCACATCAGAAGTCAGTAAGTGTTATTTTCCTTTGTTTTATCAACACTCTATTCAATCAACCTAAAAAAGTATAACATTAGATAAACACAGGCCCAGAACAAATTACCCACCATTCAGTCTTATTTTTCTTCTTCTCTCTCTCCTTTTCTTCACTTCTTCAGAGTTCAAACAAACAAGGATATAATTTACATACTGTTGATGCCCAAAAGAATTTTGGCTTCAAACAATTTCCCATGTCGCCTCCTAGAGTAAATAGTTGATTTATGTATTCATCGAAACTAAATGGGTAAAGGAATTATTAATGATTAGTGAGTTATTGTGGAGTATTGCCCTAGGGAAGAGAGAAAGAGATCAGAGAGCTCTGGTCTCTCCATTCTACTGGAGCTTCTGATAAAAACCTCTTGGCATTGTTGACTATTTATAGCCTTTTTGGGCTATTCATGCATTTTATTACTAAAAGAAATTGGAAATAGCACAATTTGCAATAAATGGAATTTTTGCGTAGAACAGCCTTGAGCACTGATTTCTGGAGTTAATTTTATTGGTATGAATTGCATTTCTCACTAGAACCCACTTCTAAGAAGCACCACGCCTGCAGATCAAATCTTACCTTGGACTTACTTGAGCTTGGTGTTGTTTCATTGCTTATGATGAACTCTCAATTACAAATCCCACAACAGTAAAATCTGGCCTCCATAAATGTCTGCTAGAGAAATGAAACCAGAATAGTGTTTCTAATTTGGGGTACAAGCTTCTTTGAACATTTATGGAATTTAAAATGGTTTGGCGGATATTGGAAAAAAAGAGAGATCAGAATTGTAAGAAAATACGGAAGGAAATCTCTTGATGGAGGTTTGTAGAGCTGAGCTATCTGATAAATAGGAATAGACTCTGGCAGGCTTTGGTCAGATGCCTTGCTGATTAAGAACACAATACAAACTCATCTACCACCTATGAATTAAAACTGGGTACAAGTCGTGAAGTTCTCATATGTTCACATGAATGTATGATGCAAAAAACAATCAGATTTATGGGTTGATGTAACTCATTCAATTTCAACAAGGCACGATTTATCAAGTTCCCCTATGTTTCCATAAATGTATGATGTTAAAAATCAAATTCATGAATTAATCTCATTTATCCAGTTGATATAATAAAAGCAAGAAGTAGTTCTTATTAGTTCCTACAGACATCCTCGTGAATTTTGTACCGAAACCAAGGACAGAAACACATTGACTGATTTTGCAATTTTCAGAAAAATAAATTGAGTTAAGTAGTTGTTGAATGAGTGAGTAGTTGCATGGTTAAAGAACTAGGCCATTGCCACTTGTAGCACAAAGGACTGGATAACAATTCAGAATATCTTGTGCTATAATAACCTCAGCAGTCCCATTTGCAGTTATTCAAATTCAAGTTAAGAGCACATTTTTAGTATAGTAATTGTCTAGTGTTGTCTATTGCTTACTACTGCCTACTGGTCCTCTCCTGTCAACAGGAACACAGGGCATTTAGTACAGTGCCTGGCCCATGATTTTTGAAAAATGAGAGAATAAATGACTAACTAAATGAAGATGAGTAAGTGACTATATATTCATGCCAGTAGTCTTGTTCCTGGCTCAAATCACCTGCTTTTATGGATGGTACAAAGCTGCCATTGGAGACACCTCCCTCAAGTGCGCTAGGGGGCTTCTCTCAACTTCCTTCCTCTGACATGAGCCTTTCTGTGCTGTGTTGCTGTCCGCTGAGCTCAGCTATATGGGTCTCTGTTCTGCGTGTCTTCCTTAATTGTCCAGAGGCATACGTTTCTCAGATACTTCGTGTATTGTGAAGGGATATAATGGTGCCTTCCTGCAGAGAATAGTGGGTCTTTTAGAAGATTGTACTACCTGGGTTAGAAAAATGTTGCACCATGAGCTACTCCAACATAACAGTAATTTCAACTGTAGTTGCCACCTGTCATTATTGTTCCCAGGTAAAAAGAAATGTGAAACCTTTCCTGTGTCTTTTGTTCTGCTTCTAATAAATAAATAAATTTTGGACCTCTACTTAGTCAAAAGATCATAATTACTATGATGCTTGTGAAAAAATGAGGCACCATGATTTAATTATCTGAGTTAAGCTGGCAAATTAACTCAGTTGATCTTTTAAGTTTAGTGTTCGTGAGGCACTTCTTGCGCTTTATGCAGATCAAGCATGCATGAAAAATCAGGGGAATCTGCATCAACCACAACAGCTTGCGTAAGTCCTCACAAAAGGAAATAAAATGTGATGGAAAACAGGAAGATAAATATGTTTCATTTTTCAACATGCTATTAATTAAATTATTATACAAAGCAATGCATTTTGTGTCTCCCATCTTGCTTTTGTTTTCTCTTCAAATGCTGGTTTTATTGTCTTAAGGTGTCTGAAAATTGTTTTCTTTGTAATTTGATTTTTGTTCTCTGTAAGAATTATGGAAGAAGAAATATACTATGATTCTAGGGGGCATATACGTCTGGTGACTAAACGCTTTGGGGATGGGGAACAATAGGTTGTATTTAAATAGCTTTGTTTTTGTAATTGGGAGAATGGCCTCAGGGATTTATCTTTTGAATTTCTACATTTCCATCTGCAAAGTGAAATGATAACACTTGGCACAAATGAATTTACCTCATATAGGTGTGGTCAGAAGTAACAAATATAGTTCTAGGCACTCAGAGCGTTGGCTTAATGAGGAACAAAGTTATTTCACATACAAAGTGCTTTGGCTTCCTAGGACAGAACTGTCCAAAAAAATCATAGTGCAGACCACTTCTATAATTTCAAATTCTCTAGTTGTCACACTAATTAAGTAGAAGGAAACAGTTATAGTTAATTTTAATAATATATTTTATTTACTAATACATTCAAATATATAAAATATTTTATTTTAATATGTGATCAATATAAACATTTGTAATAAGTTGTTTTACTTTTTAATACAAAGTCTTTGAAATTTGATGTTTGTTTTACTCCAAGCATGTCTCAATTCAGACTAGCCACATTCCAAATGCTTAATGGCCACATGTCATTAGTGGCTACTGTTTTAGGAAGCACAGTTCTAAAAAGTAGGTACATGCTGGCTATAGACATAGAAATAGTCACTACCCAGTCTTCCCACAGTAACTCCTCAAATACATGAAGGAATCTGACCACTAAATTGATGTGTTTATATCAGTGGCTCTCAACTGGGGCTATTTTGCTCCCCAGGAGAATTTTGGTGATGTCAAGACTATTTTTGGTTGTCACAACAGGGAAAGTGGAATGCTACTGTTATTAAGAGGCCATGGATGTTGCTAAATATTTTACAATGCATAGGAAAGCCCCCCACAGCAAAGAATGGTCTAGCCCAAAATGTCAATAGTGACAATGTTGAGGAACCCTAGTTTATACAGAATTGCCTGTTGGATAGTAAATTCCCTAAGACAGAGGTTTTTATAGAGATGTGTTTTATCTTCTTTACTGAAATTCTTTGAAAAATATGATTATCAACATTCTGTGATGGTTTAGCTGTAGCCTTCTGAGGACCAGAGATTTGAGATTTTATTTTTTTCTCAACCTCATAAATATTTGAGATGCTTGGTAAGTATTATACTTTTTTTTTTGAAGAATGAGAAGAAGATTATCCAATTACCCACTGAGCCCAAATGGCACATGCAAAATCAGAAGTTGGAAAACATGTCAGAGAAATCCTTATGATACTTTGACATACAGTACAGACCCAAAGTTTGGAGAACTAATTGATGAACCAAGTAGCCTTCTGGTCAGGCTTGTGGATTCTGTGAATAGCCAAACTTGAGACCCTAAGAAGAAGTTACCAAGTTCATTGCTCTAATTTTTTAGACTAATGAAAATTCAGTCAACTAAATTTAACCATGAATGTTTCTTTCTTCTTCACTCACATTTACCCTCATACTTCCAGAGTTCTTTGTAAAGGATTTTGGGAGAGACAAAGGCTTTCCATGACTGGTGGGTTCAGAATATCCTAGGATAAGTGCAAGCTATCATAACTCTGCAGTGGGAGTTTTTGTGCGCTACCTTGGAATATGCTTAATGTATCTTAATGATGTTATTCTGTCTAATTCACATGATATTAATCTCTATTCTAATACATTAAAGCAAGAAAAATAATGATTACTTATACCAAGAACTCATAAGATGAATGCCATTATAAACAGATTAATAAAAATTAAGTAAAAAAGTAAACTTTTTTATAATGTTAAAGATAGTGTTTTAGTTTTTGAAAACTCTGCATAACAAATTAACACACATTTAGTGACTTAAAGGAACATGAATTTGTTATTTCATTGTTTCTGTGGGTCAGGAGTCTGGGCATGAGTGAGCTGGGTTCTCTGCTGAGTGTCTCAAAAGACTGAAATCCATATGTTCACTGGGGCTGTGCTCTCATCTAAGGTTCAAAGTCTCTTTCAAGCTCACTGATTGTTGGCAAAATCCAGAATCTTAGTTGAAGGTTGAGGCCCTCGGGTTCTAGAAGCCATCTTGCTACTCCCTGTTAAATGGAGTTCTCCATTTGACGTTTACTTCTTCAAGGTCAACAAGAAAGTGTCTGTTGCTACTTCACGTCTCTCTGGTTTCTCCCCTCTCTGACCACTAGACTCTCTTTTAATGCTCACATGGTTATGTCAGCCCAACTCAGGACAGTATGTGTTATGATTTGCTTTGCTTAAAGTTGTCTGATTAGGGACCTTAATCACATCTGTAAATCCTTCCACATTTGCCATATAATTTAACCTGTTTGTAGGAGTGATAGTTCATGTTAGTCACTGGTTTTTAATACACTCAAGGGACAAGGAATATACAATGTGTGTATACCAGAGGTGGAGATTTTTGGTACCATTTTAGAATTCTATTTACCAAAGATGGAATAATTTAGTCTATGTGTGTGTTAGGTGTTTTAAACTTCTGAATATCATTGAAATGTAATAGCAGAAATAAATATTTTAATATATAAAATATCCTTATTATTTTCTTGTCTAAATTTCTTTCTCCAAATTCCTATATATTCAGATTGATAACAGAGCTCCATAGTCTCTCTTCTTTTTTGGAGGAACTGAAGCCATTTATGTTAAGTTTATTATCCTTTGTTGTCTTTAAATGTGTCATTATCATTAGCCTTTACTAAATGTTTCTATTTATGTAACTTCTATAATGGATTTAAAATTTTTTATTTCCCTTTAAATAAGATGAAAAACAGGCTTAGTTCATTAAATTTTTTTAAAATGTCAACATATTCTAACACAGCTCTTTTAATTATTTTGGTAGAAATATTGTATTAGTAATTAAGTGAATTTGAAATTCCAGACAGGCTCAATATTTCATATCTAGCATCTGAGACGAGCCACCCTCAGTCTTGGCATAACACACTGACCCTACCATCACTTTCAATTAAATAAACAAACATTTATTAGGACTCAACTACAGACTGGGCGCTCTGCTGAAGATAAAAGAATGAAGAATAAGTTGTCTCTAAGAACCTTGTAAATAAACAAGTTAGTGCTAAAATCATGTTCCCGAAAAATGAAAGCAGTATATAATAAAAGAGAAATTTACCAACTTTTTTTGAAAAGTGGTTCAGAGAGGCTTTATAGAGAAAGAGGCCTTTGAACTGAATCTTAAAGGATGAATAAAAGAAATTCAGATGGACGGATGATAAAGAGGAGATTTTCAGGAGAGGAAGTAACATATGCAGAGGCAAGAGTTCAGGGACCATATAATTTGCTATTACTAATGTCCATGGGGTTATTTTGGGAGATTAAGGTAAAGAGATAGATACGGATCAGATCATAGAGAAATTTTTATGCATGCTAAGTGTTTCTAATTTTCACATGAATAAAATTTAAAACTTAACACTAAATATAATAGCTCTATAAAATACCTGAAATAAATATGTGCACATGATTGCAAAATCTAATAGTGAGAAAGACATAAGATGAAAACTTTTTCTAACCTCAGTCTCACTCCATAGAACAAAACATTTTAAATATTGTTCTTCTGGTTCTTAAGTTCCTCTAATTTTTTTTTTCTTTATTTCTCAATAATATTCTTATTATTCACTATTTTGTATATGTTTATTCTAAAAGTTGAAAAGTGACTTTATGATTATGTACATCTATTTTATGACCATATTTTCCTATATTGTATACTTTTTAATCTTCTGACATTTCTAGGTGTCTTGGTTTTTTTCTTATATTTTCAGCATTTGGCACATCATTGCATTTTTCTTAATGTTAAAAGTTAATATCTATCATCTATGGACCCCTTCTTTTCTAGAGTCCTGAACACTCTGTTCTCTTATTCTAAACTTATTTGTTTTCTAGACCTGCAACATAGTTGACATTTTGAGACTTTCCTTTACTAATGGTTTTGATGATATCTATTATCTCTTATATTTTGTGTCTTCTTCTTTCTTAGATTATTTCTTTGTTTTGCTCCTGCATATCCTCAAGTTACCTCTTAAGAAAGGGGATATAAGCCAGAAAATTTCCGACAGCTTGCAAATATTTTTATTTCTCCTTCATACTTGATCGATCTATAGTTTTCTAGATTGTGCATTATGCATTCTTAGAATTGCAATATGCCGTGGTATTTTAAAATCCAGTGTTGCTAATGCAATCTCTTATGCCAGTTTGTTTCTTGCTTGTAGGTAGTCTGAGCTTTTAGGATCTTTTTATTACCACTGAAAATTTCTTAATAGCATATCTGGGTGTAGATTTTTTCATTTACTCATTAATTCATGAAATGAATGCTTTTCATTTGAAAATGAGTCTTTCTCTTTGGATTTAAGAAAACTTAATATTATTTTCTGATGTAATTTTCCTCTTCTTCATTTTCTTGATTCTTCTTGGAACTGAATCTGACATTGTCCTCCCTAGAAAGATCCATTTATATTTCTTATCTCTTTTCATACTTTCTTCCTTTCTCTCTCTCTCTCTCTCCCTCTTTCTCTCTCTCTCTCTCACACACACACACACACAAATATATATAAAATTTTAGATTCAGATTCAGGGGGTACATCATACAGGACAGTATGGGGTGTAATTCAGTCTGAGTTCAAAGACTTGAGAGTCA
>CAUYQG010049835.1:0-13175 GCA_963574415.1 Tarsius wallacei | reverse complement strand
CAAAATCCTTTACAATGAGAATTACAAAACACTGCTCAAAGAAATCCAAGAAGATAAAAACAAATGGAAAAATGTTCCATGCTCATGGATAGGAAGAATCAACATTGTTGAGATGTCCATCCTACCAAAGGCAATCTACAGATTCAGTGCAATACCCATTCCCATCTACTTATGTTTTGTGTATCTACTACAGGTTTTGTTCTTTGTGGCTACCATAGGCTTACATAAAACATTTTGTCGTTATAACATTCTAAATGTATAACCACTTAACTTCAACTACACACAAAATCTCTGATAAAAGTTACTTATACACTACCTCTGCAGTAATACAGTAATCTGTATTCTGAACTTAACTACGTATTTACCTTTACAGTGAGTTTTATACTTCAAAATGTCTTCATGTAGTTGTTTAGTGTTCTTTCATTTAACTTGAAGAGTTTCCATTAGCACTTCCTGTAAGGCATGTCTTGTAGAGAAGAACTCTCTCAGTTTTTGTTTGACTGGAAATGTCTCTCTCTCCATTTGTGAAAGACAGCTTTGCTGGTATTCTTTGCTTTGCATTCTAAGTTGGCAGGTTTGTTTTTTGTATTGTTTTGTTTTGTTTTTCCTTTCAGAGTTTTGATTAGACCATCCCACTCCCTCCTGGCTTGCAAGGTTTCTATTAAGAAGTCCACTAATAGCATCACAAGGGTTCCTTTATAAATGATGAGTCTGTTTTCTCTTGCTGCTTTCAAGATTCTCCTTGGCTTTAAATTTTGAAAATCTGATTATAATGTATCTCAGAGTATTTTTCTTTGGGTTGCTCTTTCTTGAGGTCTCTTAAGCATCATGAAACTTGATGCCTATATCCCTCCCATTATATAGGAAACTTTCAGTCAATATTTTGACTCTCTCTTCCTCCCTCCCTCCCTCCCTCCCTCTCTCTCTCTCTCTCTCTCTCTCTCTCTCTCTCTCTGTCTCTCTCTCATCCTCTGGATCTTCCTGATTCATGTATTCTTATCCTCTGGATCTTCTTAATTCATAATTCATGTCTCTAATGCTATTTTTTCACTCTTTTTCAACCTTTTTTCTTTTTGATATTCTAACTGGATAATTTCAAATGACCTATATTTGAGTAAACTCATTCTCTCTTTTACATGATCAAGTATGCTACTGAAACTCCCAATTGAACTTTTCAGCTCTGTGACTGTAAAAACATACCTTGTTATATTGCATTTTGCTTTACTGTGCTTCACAGATATTGTGCTTCCTACAAATTAAAGCTTTGTGGCAACCTTAGATTGAGCAAGCCTTCTTATGGATGAACAAAAAAGGTGGTTTCCTTGGATGGAATCTACTCTAGGTGAAGATACTGTGAACACTGCATCTGGTTTAATGAATATTTTAAGCTCATTGTTGACACCTTTGGCTCAGAGAAAAAGATTCTTCAAAATATTGCTGCTCATGGATAATGTACCTGGTCTTCCAAAAACTCTGATAAAGATGTGCAGGAAACTGATAATGTTTTTATGCCTAGTAATACAACATCCATTCTGCATCCCATGAATCAAAGAGTAATTTCAACTTTCAATTTCTTATTTAAAAATACATTTCATAAGACTATAGCCACCACACATAGTGATTCCAGTGATGGATTTGGGAAAAGACTATTGAAAACCTTCTGGAAATGATTCACCATTCTACATGCCATTGAGAATATATGTGATTCATGGGAGGCTGTCAAAATATCACTAACAGGAGTTTGGAAGAAGTTAATTCCAACTCTCATCGATGACTTTGAGAGGTTCTGGGCTTCAGTGGAGAAAGTAACTGCAGATGTAGTGGAAAGCAAGAGGTCTAGAATTAGAAGTGGAGACCAAAGATATGAATGAAAACCAAAGATGTGAATGATAAAACTTGAATGGATGAGGAGTTGCTTCTTATGGATGAGCAAAGAAAGTGGTTTCTTGAGACAGAATTTTGTACTCCTGGTGAAGATGCTGAAATAACAATGAAGGATTTGGAATATTACCTAAACTTAGTTGATAAAGCAGTACCAGGGTTTGGGAGGACTGAATCCAATTTTGAAAGAAATTCTGGCTGGGCTCGGTGGCTCAACCTGTAATCCCAGCACTTTGGGAGGCTGAGGTGAATGGATTGCCTGAGACCATGGGTTCGAGACCCGTCCGGACAACTTGGTGAGACCTCATCTCTACAATAAATCAAAAATTAGCTGGGTGTGGTAGCACATGCCTGTAGTTCTGGCTACTTGGAAGGCTGAGGCAGAAGGATCGCCAGAGCCCAGCAGGTCGAGGCTGCAGTGGCCAGGAGCATGCCACTGCACTCCAGCCTGGGCAATGGACTGAGATGCCAACTCAAAAAAAAAAAAAGAAAGAAAGAAAGAAAGAAGTTCTACTGTGGGTAAAATACTGTCAATGAGCATCACATGCTATAGAGAAATATTTCATGAAAAGAGTCAATCAATGTGGCAAACTTCATTATTGTCTTATTTTAAGAAATTGTCTGCTGAGTGTAGTGGTACATGTCTGTAATCCCAACTACTTGAGAGACTGAGGTGGGAGGATTTATTGACCCCAGGAGTCCAAGACAGCCTAAACAGCATAGCAAGACCCTGTGTTAAAAAAAAAAAAAAAAAAAAACAGGCTGGCCAGGCACGGTGGCTCAAGCCTGTAATCCCAGCACTTTGGGAGGCCGAGGTGAGGGAATTGCTTGAGCCCATGGGTTCAAGAACAGCCTGGGAAACTTGGTAAGACCTCATCTCTACAATAAATCAGAAAATTAGCTGAGCATGGTAGCGCATCCCTATAGTTCCAGCTACTTGGAAGGCTGAGGCGGAAGGATCGCCTGAGCCCAGCAGGCTGATGCTGGGGTGGCTGTGAGTGTGCCGCTGCACTCCAGCCTGGGCGACAGAGTGAGACTCCAACTCAAATAAAAAACAAACAAACAAACAAACAAACAAACAAAAAACAGGCTGAGCACAGCAGTGGCTCATGCCTGTAATCCCAACACTTTGGGAGGATGCAATAGGAGGACTGCTTGAGTCCAGGAGTTCAAGACTAGCCTAGGCAACACAGTGACGCCTTATTTCTACCCCCCCCCCCAAAAAAATCAACAAATTGGTTGGATGTGGTGGTATGCTCCTTTAGTCCCAGCACTTGGGAGGCTGAGGCAGAAGGATCTCCTGAGCCCAAAAGGTGGAGGTTGCACTGAGCTGTGTTCATGCCACTGCACTCTAGCCTGGGCGATAAAGTGAAATTCCAACTCAAAAAAAAAACTAAAACAAATTGCCACAACCACTCCAACCTTCACTTCAGCAACCATCACTCTGATCCAGCAGCAGTCATTAATATCAAGGTAAGACTCTCCACTAACAAAAAGATTATGGCTCACTGAAGGCTCAGATGGCCATTAGCAATTTTTAGCAATATAGTAATTTTTTTAAAGATATGTGCATTGATTCTTTAGACAGAATACTATTATTATTACACATTTAACAGACTATATATAGTATAAAAATAACTTTTATATATGCATTGGAAAATAAAAAAATTCATATGACTTACTTTATTGTGATATTCACGTAACTGTGATATTTGCTTTATTGTGGTTACCTGGAATCAAACCCACAGTATCTCTGAGGTACGCCTATATTCTTCAGCTCCAGGATCTCTATTTGGTTCTTTTCAGTGGTTTCTCTTGCTTTATGAAACTTCCCATTTGGTTCATGCATTGTTTTCCTAATTTCATTTAGTTATCTATCCATGTGTTCTTGCGTTTCATCTAGTTTCTTTAAGATGACTATTTTGAATTCATTTTCAGGCATTTCATAGACCTTCAATTCTTTAAAGTCAGTAACTGGAGCTTTATTAGTTTCCTTTGGTGGTAGTAAGTTTGTCTGATTCTTAGTTATCTGTGTGGCCTTGCACTGGTATCTATACACTTGAAGGAATACAAATACAAATATTTACACACTGCTTTCAACAGGTAAAGATCTTCTTCTGTTGGGTCCCAGACTGATGGGACTACCTACAGGATCATGGTTGAGTGGGAGAGGGGCTGAATTGCATGGTTTTTGCTGGGTCTATAGTGGGGTATGCAGTTGGTGGCTGTGGGTTTATCATAGATGGCTCTTACTGTTTTGAGGAATGTTCCTTCTATGGTTAGATGCTCAAGGGATTTTATCAAGAAGGGATGCTGGATTTTGTCAGATGCTTTTTCTGCATCTAATGATATAATCATGTGGTTCTTGGTTTTACAACTGATGATATGTGAATTAGGTTTATGGTCTTGTGAATGTTGAATCAGCTCTGCATCCCAGGAATGAAGCCCACCTAGGCATGATGGATGATACTTGAGATGTGTTGTTGGATCCAATTTGCTAGAATCTTTTTGAGGATTTTTGCATCTATGTTCATCAAGGAGATTGGCTGGCAATTATCTTTCCTTGTTGGGTCTTTGTCAGGTTTGGCTATCAGTATGATGCCAGCTTCATAAAATGAGCTGGGGAGCATTCCATCCTTCCTTCTCGATTGCCAGGAATACTTTCAATAAGATTGGTATCAGCTCACATAAACAAATGGAAAAAGATTCCATGCTCAAGGATCAGAAGAATCAATATTATCGAGATGTTCATACTACTGAATCTACAGATTTAAAGCAATACCCATCAAATTACCAACATCGTTTTTCTCAGACCTGGAAATGACAATACTGAAATTCACATGGAAACAAAAAAGAGCAGAAATAGCCAAAACAATCCTTAGCAAAAGGAACAAAGTGGGAGGTATCACACTTACAGATTTTAAACTTTACTACAAAGCTACAGTAACCAAAACAGTCTGTTATTGATACAAGAATAGGCACATAGGCCAATGAACTAGAACAGAGATTCCAGAAGCAAAAACCTCAGTCTCTCAATCAATACATCTTCGACAAAGCCACCGATAATAACCACTGGGGAAAGGAGACCACATGTAACAAATGATGCTAGGAAAACTGGTTGACCACATGCAGAATAATGAACCTGGACCCTATATATCACCATATACAAAAAACAACTCTAAATGGATCAAAGACCTAAACGCGAGACCTCAAGCTATAAGAATCCTAGAAGAAAACATAGGAAACACTCTTATGCACATTGGAGTATGCAATGAATTATTGATCAAGTCCTCAAAAGCAAATGCCATAAGAGCTGAGATAGACAAGTGGTGCCTCATCAAACTGCAAAGCTTTTGCACAGGAAAAGAAACCATTAAGAGAGTAGGGAGATGACCCACAAAATGGGAAAAAATACTTGCAAATTATGTATCTGACAAATGCCTAACATCCAGGATCTATGAAAAACTCAAACCAACTGAAAGGAAAAAAAAAAACCCTTTTTAAAAATGGGCAAAGAACATGAATAAATACGTTTCAAAAGAAGACATACAAGCAGCCAACAGATACATGAAAAAATGCTCATCCTCTCTAATCATCAGAGAAATGCAAATCAAAACTACAATGAGATATTGCTGAACTCCAGTAAAGATGGCCAACATTAATAAATAAAAAGCAACAACAGGCCGGGCTTGGTGGCTCAGCCTGTAATCCCGTGCTTCGGGAGGCTGAGGTGAGTGGATTGCCTGAGCCCACGGGTTCGAGACCCACCTGGGCAACTTGGCGAGACCTCATTTCTGCAATAAATCAAAAAATTAGCCAGGTGTGGTAGCGTGCACCTGTAGTTCCAGCTACTTGGAAGGCTGAGGCAGAAGGATTGCCGGAGCCCAGCAGGTCGAGGCTGCGGTGGCCGGGAGCAGACACTGCACTCCAGTTTGGGTGACAGAGTGACACTCCAACTCAAAAAAAAAAAAAAAAACCAACAACAACAACAAATGCTGGCATGGGTGTGGAGAAAAGAGAAGGCTTCTACACTGTTGGTGGGAATACAAGCAAATTCAACCTCTATGGAAAGCAGTGTGGTGATTACTAAGAGAACTAAAAATTGATCTTCCATAGATCCAGCAATCCCTCTCCAGGGAATATACCTGGAGGAACATAAATTGTTCTTCCAAAAAGTCAGCTGTACCTGCATGTGTATAGTCTTACTATTCACAAAAGCAAAAACATGGAAATAACCCTACTGCCCACTGAAAGTAGACAGGATAAATAAAACATGGTACACATACATGATGGAGTATTAAGCTCCCATAAGGAAGAACAAAGTCATGGACTTCACAGCAAATTGGACGGAGTTGGAGACCATCACACTTAGTGATCTATCACAGAAACAAAGAACTGAGTACCACATGTTCTCACAGGACCAGAGCATTAATCACATTAGCACAAGGGAGGAACTGGCAGTTGCTGGGCACTGTCAGGGGAGAGAGGAGTGGAGGGAGGGCACATACCAACACAAAGGGTACCTAGTCCTTTACCAGGGGAAGAGAGGGCCAGTTGGAGACCCAAACTTCACCTGCATGCAGCCTACTTGTGTAGTTAACCCTTACTTGTATCCCACATATCTATAATCAAATATAATTTAAGACAAAAAAGTTTTTTTTTAACTTACTGAATTGCAAAAATTTAACAAAATCATGAACATAGCATTCAAAGTTCTAAATAGACCAACTCTTTGCTCACCATTCAGCCTTATCATAAGTGATCCTCTCACTTGTTTTCAACACTCTAGTCATGATGGTTTTCTGTTAGGCTCTTATAGTCAATATTGTCCCCAACACAGTGGGCCTTACTAACACCAGTTCATCTTTTTCAAACACCCAGCCTAACCACCTTTTGCCTAGATAACTTACTTAACCATAAAGATCTAAGTCAATTGTCAGTTCCTTAAAAAACTTTCCATTGCCTTCTCATCTAGGTCAAGTGCTCCTCTCATAGTCTCTTATAAAACCATATACCTCTACTTTGTAGCACTTGTCAGAGTTGTAACTTTACCCATGTGTCTCTCTTCTCCACCAGACAATAAGATTCAGAAAGGCAGATATTACATCTGAATTTGCTCACTGAGCATAAAATAAATGCTAAATATGTAATTGTTGAATGAATGAATGAATAAATAAATAAAATATTCTGGAGATTTTTATAATCCAAATTAATAAATTTCTGAGATTCTTTTCAGGTGAAAATTTTCTCTACTTCTGCGTTTTACTCTCCAGATCAGTTGACTTTAGATTCTGATAACTTGGTAATAATACAAGGTAGGGGAATAATAAATTTTAATATATTTCTTCTGGAGGGGAAAGAAGACTTTAAGAGAATTATGATTTCTTAAGGCAAGGGATAGTGGAGACTATTTATATGGATTTTGAAGTTGAAGGCTTTCCACATTTTCAAATCCTCCTAGAGATCACCTTTTTAAGTGGTGAGATATCACTCTCTCCTGATTTATGCCCTTTCACATAAGGGACTTATTGCAGTTGTGAATTAAATACATCAAAATAAATTCATTTCTATTAAAATACATTTTCCTTGCTACCTACAATTACCTCCTTAAGAACAGTGATATGTGTACAAGTCTTTCTGTCTGGAGAGGGTTTTTGGTATGAGTTTTTGGATCTGAGAGAAAAGCAGAAGAGCACTTAGGATAATGCTAAGGTTTCCCAACATTCAAAGAAAGTGAGGAAAATGGAAAGGTACTCTGCCTAAAAGTAAAATATTACAAAGGGTACCCTCCATCTACAAGAAAGCCTTTTTTGCTTAGGTGGTTATGGGGGTTCCCAAACTACCTACTTCTTCTGTATCCATACAATGTAATAGTTAGCTTCCTAACTTGAGTGGACCAATTACAAATAGCTTCGAGCTAGCCCCTTCGACAGTGAAATCTTTTGAGAAAAGACACCTATATTTCTGCAAAGAAAATCTACCTAAAATCATGAGTCTGATTTTTTATTCATAAACATGAATAGACAATGTGAAATCATCATATATTTGATGAATACCAATAGGATAAAAGACAAAAACCAGTATGAACAAACAGAAACATTGGCTCCATAGCAATTTAAAAATTCAGTGTATAAAAAGGAACTTTTTTGAGTCAGGGTCTCACTGTGTTGCCCAGTCACAATCACGACTCACTGAAGCCTCCCCCTCATGGGCTCTGGTGATGCTTCCTCCTCAGTCTCCAAGCAGCTGGAACTACAGGTGTGTGCCACCATGCCTAGCTAATTTTTTAAAAATCTTTTTTGTTGTTGTTATAGATATGAGATCTTGCTATGTTGCCCAGATCGGTCTTGAACTCCTGGGCTCAAGCAATCCTCCTGTGATGGCTTCCCAAAGTGCTGATATTACAGGTGAGCCATCATGACTGGCCTATAAAAGAGCTTTAAAACTCAAATTAGTATCCTTAGAAATAGCTAAGAGAACGCTGTATCATAAAAACAGGTTGCCATATAATTAAAATATAAGAAAATTCTTGAAAATTAAAAACATCATTGCCAAAATAAAAAAATGCAACTGGTTGGCAGAAAAAAAGAATAAACAGAGGTGAACATCCTCTTACAACAATTAAGGTATTAAGTAGGAAAATAAAAAAACAAGCCATCTCTTACAGCCCCCATTCCTCCTACAAACACTATCAACTCAGGACTAGGAAGGCAAATAATTTATCTCACTTACAAATGCTCCTTCCACACTTCTGTCCTCAAATAAATGCACTTTCCTCTGTTCATAGTTGTACTGTTTGGCTGCATCATTCTCAAATACTTCTTGTAATTTCCATCTACAAAATCTCACATGCATTTTCCTGCATTCAGAGAAGACTTCAGTATTTGGCACCCCAAGTTCCTCTGTTTCTGGGCAACTTTAATACTCTGTAAACAACTCATTCAACACATGGCTTTTCAGCTCTTTGACCACCTCAATTCCATTAAGATTAATCGTGAATTCACTTGAGCCATACCTTTCTACAGTCACACTCTAGATCATGTTATATCAATCAGAAGTGATTTAACTCAGAAAACTAAAATTGAGTTATTTCAGTTTCTGATCTTTCCAGCGTTCTGTTAACCGGTTCCCATACCCACTCTTTGATCTAAGTCCTACAATCTTTACATATCAATTCCTTTTCCTGTCCTATCTTTCTTCTCTCTCCAATCTAGAGATTGTGATTAATCATTTTAACCACTATCTTGCTAATAACTTCAATTACTTTTCTTCCTGTCCTCCCAACCTAATTTATAGCCAAAACCCAACAATAGATCAAGCTAACTATCCTTTCTTCATACTTGCATGACTTCTGAGTATTATTTGTGAAAAATGAACAGATTTTAAAAATTCTGCTTCTGCCAAGATGGAATAACAGGGATGAGATTTACTCTTTTGCTTGAAGCAACCAAAATAAATCAGACAAACTGTGTGAAATAACAGTTTTCAAGATACTGAACATCAGACAATGAAGGACAATAATCTCAAGAGATGGAAAAATACCCCAAAAACCAGGGTGAGCCTTAAAATTGTCCCAATTTACTGCCTTGAGAGAATTTCTAGGCTACAGTATAGGCAGAAAAAACTGAGGTAGCACACAGCAAACTTCCTGGCTGGAGGAGATACAGCTGAGTGTCTATGGAAACTAAGGCAACTTAGTTTATAGGGCAGAACACCAGAGAGGAAAGAGCTAACACAGAGAGAAACTAAGCAATATACAAAGGGTTCTCTTTCGGTATTTAGTAAAGTACTGATCAGTACATGCTTATGAGGAAAATACCTGAGGCCAGTAAAACATCTGAAAAAGATTAGCAGAAATAGTGATAAAGGTTACTTAAGACTAAGAACAATAACTGAAGATTTAAAGGGCAATAGCCCATTTTTTTCTCACTTAATTTTTCTCTTTTGCCCCTTTTGAGAACTAGTGAATAAAGACTAAGACATGCAAAAATAACTGCATCTATGAGGAAAACTAGAAAGTGATTGTGAATGTCTTCAGAAAAGACCTGAAAAGGTTATAACTTTACACATTAAGCTGATTTTTGATACAGAGAGTGCCTACAATAATAAAAACAAAAACAATTACAAAGGGCAGCAAACTCTAAGAAAAGGGGAGAATCTGATTTCCAAGTTTATTACATTATTGGATTCAAATGTCTAGTTTTCAACAGGAAAATTAGAAGGAGTACAAAGAAACAAGAAAGCATGCCCCATTCAAAAGGCAGAAATAAACAAACAGAAAGTCCCTAAAAAATAACTGATAGAAGATCTACTAGGCAAAAACTTTAAAACAACTGTCTTTAAAAGATGCACAAAGTACCCCACATATTTAAAATAAATAAATAAATAAAAAGATGCACAAAGAACTAAATGAAGATGTGGAAAAAAATAATTAAAAAGTATAAACAAAATGGAAATATCAATAAAGAAATATCTAGAAAGAAACAACAACAAAAATTAAAAAATCCTGTAGCTTGAGAGTACAAAAACTGAAAGAAAAAACTCACTAGAGGGATTCAAAGGCAGTTTTCAGCAGGCAGAAGAATCAGAAAACTTGAAAATAGGACAATGAAAACTATAGAATCTGAAGAAAAGAAAGAAAAAAACTGAAGAAAAGTCAACAGAGCTTAAAGGACATGTTGGACACCATCAAGCAGACCTACATACACATTGTAAAAGTTCCATAAGGAAAAGAATGAGAAAAGGGGTTAAAGAAAATATTAGAAGAAATGACTGAAAATTTCAAAACTTGATTAAAGACATAAATATAAACATTCAAGAAGCTCAACAAAATGTAAGTAAGATGAACTGAATCATATTATAATCAAACTTTAGAAAGAAATACAAAGAGAGAATCCTCAAAGTAGCAAGAGAGGAGTGACTTGTCACATATAAAAGATCTCAATAACATTAACAGCAGATTTCTCATCAGAAACTTAGGCTACCTAAGAAGGCAGTGGGCTGATAAATTCAAAATGCTAAAATAAAAAATAATCTGTCAACCAAGAGTCCTAAATCTGGGAAAACTGTCCTTCAAAAGTAAGAGAGAAATTAGGACATTCCCAAATAAACAAAGCTGAGGAAAGTGATTACCAGGAGCTTGTCCTGCAAGAAGTGCTTAAGCAGTCCTGCAAGATGAAATGAAAAGACATTAGAGAGTAACTTGAAGCTGTATGAGACCTAAATAAAGGCAAATATGGCAATTATAAAAGCTACTATTATTGTAACAACAGTTGATACCTCCACTTTTTGTTTTCTACATGATTTAAGAGACTAATACATTTTTTAAAATAATCATTGGTTTAAGACCTAGTATTATTGTAAATTTGGTTTGTAACTCACATTTTGTTTTCTGCATAACTTAAAAGACTAATGCATTTAAAATAATTATTAATTTATTTCTTGAGGCATACATTATATAAAGATGTTAACATAACTGAAAGAGGTGGGAATAAAGCTGTAAAGGAGCAAAATTTTAATACGTTATTCAGGTAAACCTGGTATAACTTCAAATTAGAATGTCATAATTTTAGACTGTTAAATGTAATCCCCCTAGTAATCACAAAGAAAATTGTTGAATATACGCAAAAGGAAATAGAAAGAAATTCAAACATTTCACAACAAAAAATTAACTAAACACAAAAGACAGTAATGCCAAAATTGAAGGACAAACATTTTTATAAAGTATATAGGAAACAAAATGAGAAAAGTAAGTCCTTCCTTATCAGTCATTACTTTATTTTTGTTTTTTATTTTTTGAGTCAGAGTCTCACTCTGTTACCCAGGCTGGAGTACAGCAGCACGATCATAACTACTGCAGCCTCGACCCCTGCTGGGCTTAGGCAATCCTTCTGCCTCAGCCTTCCAAGTAGCTGGGACTGCAGGTGCATGCCACCACACATGGCTAATTTTAATTTATTGTAGAGGTGAGGTCTTGCCAAGTTGCACTGGCTATATTAAACCCCTGGGCTCAGGCACTCCTCTTGCCTCCTGAAGTGCTGGGATTACAGGTGTGAGCCACCATGCCTGACCAGTAATTACTTTACATGTAAATAAATTAAATGCTTTAATCAAAAACAGGGATTGGCAGGATGAATAAAAACACATGCTATATGTTGTCTATGGGAGATGCACTATAGGTACAAAGACACAAATAGATTCAAAGTGAAAAAATAGAAAAATATATCCCATGTAAATTGGAACCAACAGAGAGCAAGGGCAGTCATACTAATATTAAACAAAATATACTTTAAGCCAAAAAGGTTATAAGATACAAAGATGGACATTATATATTTTTAAAAGTTAAATACAGCAAGAACATATAATAGTTATAAAGACAGATATTATAATGACAGACCATCAAAATATTATAGTTGAAGACTTCAATAGACCTTCTGGATAAATAAAAGAACAAGAAGATATAAGAAGTAAGGAAGTAGAGGACTGAACACAATATACCAAAATATAAGAGATATATACAGAACACTATTACAAACTACAACTGTATACATATTCTTTTCAAGTATACATGGAATATTTTACAAGCTAGACCATAAGTTAGGCCATAAATTAAGTCTCAAGATATTTAGAAAGATAGATACCATACAAAATATCTTCTCTGACCACAACAGAATAAAGTTATAAATTCAAACCAGAAGTAAAACTGGAAAATTAACAAAATTGTGAAAGTTAAACAACATACCCTCACACCAATGGATTAAAGAAGAAATCACAAGAGATATTAAAAAATATTTAGAGACTAATGAAAACAAAAACACAACATACCCAAACTGATGGATTCAATGAAATCAGTGCAGAGAGGGAAACTTACAACTATAAATGCTTATATTAAAAAACAAGAAAGACCTCAAATAGACAACCTAACTTTACAATTTAAGGAACTAAAAAAAGAAGAACAAACTAAACCCAAAGCTAGTAGAAAGATGGAAATAAAGATTAGAGCAGAGATGAACAAAATAGAGAATAGAAAAACAACAGAAAAAAAACCCCAATGAAACCAAAAGTTGCTTTTTTAAAAGATTAACAAAACTGACAAATCTTTAGCTAGATACATTAAGAAAAAAAAGAAGGCTCAGACTACTAAAGTCAAAAATGAAGCCGGGCTTGGTGGCTCAGCCTGTAATCCCGCGCCTTTGGGAGGCTGAGGTGAGTGGATTGCCTGAGCCCGCGGGTTCGAGACCCGCCTGGGCAAGCGAGACCTCATCTCTACAATAAATCAAAAAATTAGCCGGGCG